>VDFB02379711.1:66232787-66442019 GCA_007258455.2 Sequoia sempervirens
ACCCCCTTAAAGCTAAGAAAGCCCCCTCCTAGGTCCTCATTGTAAATTGACTCACCTTGTGAGGTTGTTAGTCAATCCAATTGGGACTCCTGGGAAATTATTAAGTGATTAGTGGAGAAAGAGTGATATTCTATATCCATTTCCCTATTAATCCGGATATCTTGGTGCAAGAGTAGGAGATAATTAATATCTTCCTAAAAAAAACCTTACCTACCTTTCAGTCAACCATTCCTCTTAACTACATAACACCTATGCATGAAGAATCCATATGCCATCCTTCAATCATACCTACTCACCTTTTCCAAAAGTCATTGAGACCTATCATACCATCATTCACGGTGTTTTCTTCCTCCCATAAAATATAATCCTCTACAATTCATCCATTTCCCATTTCATATATAAACATAATTCTCGTACCATACCAATAGTGACACTCCCTTGCCAAAAAGTATTCATTCATCTCATGCAAATGGAACTAGAAATACACCTTTAAGATTGATTTAGAAAAGTGTTATGGTCATGGATTTAAGATCCTTTATAAAAATGGTTTGGATACAAATAATGAGCATGGAATTCAAACTCATATAACATACATTACATTCCTCTACAATAGGAATTGGTTATCATCTCCCTCCACCTTTGCATAAGACATTCATTCTAGCCTCTACCCCACCACCACCTCATTGTTCAAGTAGAGACAACCTACTTCCCACTCAACATCCCTTATCTAAAATAGAGCGTACATTATGCACACTTTTGAGAATGGAATTAATCACCCTTCCAACTCCTTGTGAGAAAAATCTACAAAACAAACAAAACAAAATCATCCTTTTGTGCATATCATCAAATGTTTGGGCATTCTATTGATAGTGTTGTTCCTTAAAGAGGAAATTACAATATTAATTCAAATATATGACATTGATGTGGATCCATATAAAATAATAAATTAGTTATATGTTTTTTCTCCTTGCTATGTGGCATTTGTAGTATCATATGATGCTCATTTTCATGCATGGGAGCACAAAAATTTTGTGCACAACCATATTTCATCAATGGGGAGCAACATGATAATATCCACAATGGTTTCTTTTTTCCCATAGAATTGGGGAAAGGATAACTAATCTTGTGAGGTGTGCATCCTTTCTAAAGAACCCCTATTTATCCATTATCTCCTTAAAATATTAGTGTAGCGATTACACTAAATTTTAAGGGGGGCATATTCCCCCATCCATTGTGACATCTTCTAAGGATTCAATCCATGTTGTGCCCATTTAGTGGTGATATTATGCATGATATCCCCTAAGGCATGGCTTGGAAATTTATTCATGTTCCCCCTTTAGTGGTGATAATATGCATATTATCCCTTAAGATGTGGACTTGTAATCCATGTTGTTCACCTTTAATACTGTTATTATGCATAATATCCCCTAAGGTATGGCCTTTAAACTCATTCATGTGCCCCTTTAGTGGTGGTATTATGCATGATATCCCCTAAAGTGTAGTTTGGAAAACAATTCATGTGCTCTTTGGTGGTGGTATTATGCGTAATACTCCCTAAGGCATGGCCATTATATTATTCATGCACAAAATTTGTATTGGTGTTATTTATAATGCCCCCAAGGTATGGTTGGTAATTTATCCCCTATGACGTTAAAATTTTGTACACCTCCTAAGGTGATTCATCCCTCATGATGTTAAAATTTGGTACATCCCTTGAGGTGATTCACCCCCTGTGACATTAAAATTTTGTACACCCCCCAGGTGATTCTTCCCTTGTGATGTTAAACTTTAATGCACTCCTTGAGGCATGCTTTGAAAAATAGTCCATATATTTACCATAACAAAGCTTGCTAGTTTGTAAACTTGAGCACCCTTTTATATGGCCACCTAGCATAACATAACTTGCTTGACAGTAGAGCCATAAGTTTCATGAGTCAACTAGCATAACATAACTTTCTAGCATTGTGAAACCCATCATATTGCAGAGACACCTAGCATAATGCAACTTTCCAGATAGTGGATAGATATGTAACTCATGAGTGATCTCGCATAATGAAAATTGTCGATCCTTATGAGAGAATCATTATGTCTAACATTATATTTGATGGATGATGTTTGTGTTGAATTATTTTTCATTGATGTCAAAGGTGCATACAATGCCAAAGATTCAAAATGGTGATGATGCAAAAGTGTGGATGCAACAATGAAGGTACTTGTTCATTCCTTTCATGGTGATGATGAAAAAGTGTACTTGTTCATTCCTTTCAAGGTGTTGATGCAGAATTAGTATCTTTCCTTTGCTTCATGTCAACTTTATGATAGAGTTGCTTCATGTCAAAGTGATTGAGCATGATCATTCAAATTTGTCATTAATATCAAAGAGAACTTTATAACAAAGTTGCAGTGGTATTTGTCCTTATGGTATTGATGCAAAAGTCTTTATAACAAAGTTGCTATAGTGTGTGTTCTTTGATGTTATCTTTATGATAGAGTTTTGTATAAACAAGGTATTTAGTGGAAGAGCATGACAAAATTGTTTCATTACAAAGTGATTGTTGACTATTCAGAGGTATGTTGAGATGGTTAGTTGATAGTGTCATAAAAGCATGTTTGTTATTACAAGGCATGTCTGTTGATCATTTAGTGCTATAGTGAAATGGTATTCAGTGAAAGGGTTTTGCATAAAAGATTGTTGTTAAAGGAAAAGTTTTGGGTAGAGATTGTTATTGTTTCTTATCTTTCACAAGGTTGGAATTGCATATATTTATTATATCTGTCTTAGAGGCTTACAAAGGGAAAAGTAATATGGTGGTAATCCCATTTTAGGGTTTTGGTTGTTGAGATCACTATAACTTATAATCTACAGTACTAAGCATATAAAAAACCCTAGGTCTATTCTATATCCTAAGAGCATTAGTGTTTATGTCTTTTGAAGGTCTTCAATGAAATGTTAAATTTATGTTTTAATCAGCTGTTGACCTACTATATCCAGTAAAATGTCACTTAAGTGACATCTCGAAGGTTTAAGCACATTGATGACCGACCTCTACTCTTAGGTTATAATGACTGGACAAGTTAAAGTCTTATATCATACCGCCCAAAGTAAGATCAATGAATATTATTTAATTGATGGAATGGTGGGGTTTGAAGATCAAAGGTTTTTGTTTAAACCTAGAGAATAGTTACTTCACAAGCCTCCACTTTGACGGGAATATGGGTGTCATATCCCTAGTTTTTCATTTACACGCAGTTTGTAACTATATGGAGACAATGTTCGTATATGTATCTAACTTAGTGCATTGAGTGGTTTTTGATCATGGTCTAGGCTTTGTGTGAGAGTGTTGAAGACTATGATACCACATTTTTGTCAAGACAATGCATAGTGAGAGAGATTTGTATGAAAAAATATAAAAGGATTTATGACTGTATTCATAAAATGCATTTTCCTTTACACAGTTTAGTCTAATTTAAGTAAGATCATAGGTGAATAGAGTTTGATTGAGGAAAATGTGAGTTTTTTAACAGTGCCCTGAATGTGAAAATGGTCATGTGATTGAAGTTTAATGTTGTCTAGGGTTGATAATCATTACATAAGACATGATTGTGTAAAAGTCTTTGTGTGTCATCTATCTGTTCATTCAAAGAAGGTTATAGTCAAGATGTGTGCAAAAGTTGAGGATTACTTGTTCATATTTACATCAGTTTAAAACTTGTTTGTGTTTGTTGTGATAAGGGGCTTCTTGTAAAGAAGTGATTATCCATGTATGCAAGGAGGGTTAAGTGTTAATTGTCTGTTTGTGAAATAAGGGAAATTGATGTTCTGAAGTGTATTGTAATCAGAGTAGTACCCTGTATTTTTGTCCTTTATTTCTTATTGGAGTTGGTGTTCCTATTTTATAATTGGAGTTGGTGCTCCTATTTTTCATAAGGAGTTGGTGCTCCTAAGCATATTATATTTAGTGAGATTTTGGTTGGTGAGATCTAATGGTGAACAAATTGTGAGGATTGGATTAGTTCTTCAAACCCAACGAACTCACATGGTGGTTTTTCCATTTCTAAGGTTTTGCACTTATAAATATTATGTCATGGTGAATTTTGTGTGTTTACATTGAAGTTTGTGCATCTCAAAAGTTGTTTAATTGCTTGGTTTTTGTGTATCACCGATTCACCCACCTTCTTAGTGATCTTGAGTATTCCTACAATTGGTATCAAAGTGGAAAGTTCCCTATAAAAGTTTAATTAACTTGGGTTGATCCTAATGGTGGAATACTATGGAGGTGATCCCACAATAGTGGTTTACACTTTTTGGCCAAACGTGACATTGAATTGATTTTTTTTAACTAAATCTTCACTTTCGGGCACCTATAGCTACTAAACCATGAGGAATTTGAATATGATGCAAACTAGTGATTTGTGACATTTTTTTATTAGATTCTTTTTCCATCTCCTTTGAAAACTAGTTTTTAATAGTAAACACCATTTTTAAAGAGTGATGTGTACTTGCTAACACAATTTTTTTTTATGAAGCATAAAATTCTATTTTTTTTGAATTTAGATTTGTAACTACGATATCTAGTGCATGCAATTGGTTTCATAGTTTTTTATTGAATATTTTTTTCTTAATTAAGATTTGAAGTCAAACCAGTTACAATTTAGACATAGGTTTACTTGCTAACACATAACTTTTATTGTATGTATCAAAATTCACTTTTTTTTGTTGGATCAAGGACACCGATATCAAGTGCATAGATATTTTTCAGATTTTTTTTTGATAATCTACTATTTTTCCACATGTGCAGAACAAAGAGCTTGATTTTTGGTGAAAAACCTAGATTCACAAAAAATAAAAAATAAATATAATAATCAAATTAAATATATTTAAAATTATACTTTTTGGGAAGCTTATAATAAGGACTACATACTTACAAAAAATAAATTTTAAATGAATTCATTTGATCCCCCAAAAGGTTAATAAAAAGTGGGTTTTTATCAATATTTTGATAGGTGTAAAGGAGACTCTGTTATAGGTATGGTTTAAAACTAGTAGGGTTCTATCCAAGAGGGGTTTGATCTAAGGTGGTTTGATAAAACCCTATTCAATTATAATCCTTTAAATGGAACTTTTCAAGGCTTAAATCAAATTATATTTTTTAAAAATATGTAATTTCAGCAAAAATCAGGATGTCCCAAAAAGTGTAAACCACTATTACGGGATCACCCATGGCTAATCAGAAAGGATCTTCTACCTCAAGAGAACCTCTATTTGATGGCACCAATTTTTATTTTTTGAGTATTAGGATGGTGTCTTACTTGTCTTCTTTGGGTTTTGATGTATGGGAGTTAGTAGAAAAAGGTTATATAGTGCCTTCAACACCTTCTTCTATTGTTGATGAGAACAAGGCCTATGAATGTAATGCAAAGGCCAAGGATGCCATCTTTTGTGGTTTGAAAAATGAGTTCCTTGTTAAAGTCATGCATTGTAAGAGTGCACAATATGTTTGGGACAAGTTAGTTAGTATTTATAAAGGTGATGTCAAAATCAAGGAAACCAAGTTGTAAACCCTTAGAGCAGATGAAACAATAAATAATATGAGAGGTCTTGGTGAGGAAGTTGAAGAGTCAGACCAACTTATAATCAGTCTGAAAACACAAATTGAAGAGAGTAAAATAATTGGAAATGTGATAAAAAAGGAGTTAGAATCCAAAGAGAAGGATTTTCACGGTTTAGAGGAAAAAATTATGAGTTTAAGGAAGAGACTAGAGAGGTATGACAACATCGGGTTGGAAGATATTTTGGGAAAACAAAAGAGATACAAAGACATGTCTGGCTGGGGGTATGAAGTTGGACATAAATAAAAAACTCATAATCTTCAAAAGGAAGAAGTTGGACAAAGTAACCAAGTTGATGCACATGCTGATTATGACTGTCCTAACAACAATGTTAATACATATGATTCCATAAAAATAAAAAATGAGAAGTTCATGAAACCATTTATTACAAGAAGGAACACAAGATTTAGGTACAATCTATATTTTTATGGTTATTGCTTTTTTGTAATCAATATGGCCATAAAGCTAGTGATTGTAAAGTTGGTTCAAGAAGGAGATCAAACTTTGTTAGTACAATTCCATTTGATGTCTTAAGTAGTTTGAGGTGTTATAATTGTGATAATTTTGGTCATATAGATAAATATTGTAGACATAACTCTAAGGTGCAACAAAAGAGTACTGATGTTTATTCCAAAATAAATATAACACCTACTACTACTAATAAGAACAAGAACAAGTCAAAATCAGTTTGGAAACCTAGGGTAAATGACAAGAAAGTTGAAGAATCCATGCTAGTACAAACTTCCCTACATGCCCAAAAGAAGGATTTATGGGTCTTAGACAACGGTTTCTCTAATCACATGATTGGTGATAAGAGAAAATTCACTGTTTGAAGACCATGATGGAGGCTTTTTCAAGTTTGGAGACAATATTGCTGTCCAAATAAGAGGTACAGGTGAATTGTTTTTAGATGGAAAAACACCTATTCATGATGTTTACTTTGTTGAAGGTCTTAATTACAATTTGTTGAGTGTAAGTCAGATTTGTGATAGTGGATATAATATTTTTTTTTTATGATCAAGGCTATGAAGTAAGGAAGAAATAAGGAAATTCAGTGGCTAAAGGTTTAAGGACAAGAGGAAATGAGTATAGTCTTATAGGG
This sequence comes from Sequoia sempervirens, assembly GCA_007258455.2. NCBI lineage: Eukaryota > Viridiplantae > Streptophyta > Pinopsida > Cupressales > Cupressaceae > Sequoia > Sequoia sempervirens. Next base: position 66,239,500 of record VDFB02379711.1, read on the forward strand.
ACTAAAACCAGAGATGGATATGCAAGTATTTGTCTTATGGGACAAGTGGAAAAAATTTGGTTGTGGAATAGAAGGCTTGGACATATAAAATTCAAGATAATCTAGTCAAAGTTAGTAGAAATCAAAATGTAAGAGACATGCCTAAAATCAACAAGCCTATGAGTAGCATATGCAATGAATGTCAACATGGGAAGAAAACTAAAATCAGCTTCAAGAAAAAAAAACACTCATATAGAAAACCCTTACAGTTAGTGCATACAAATTTGTGTGTTCCTACAAGGACAAGAGCATTAAATGGAGAGAGATACTTCATGATTTTCATTGATGACTATTCAAGGATGACTTGGGTGACATTTCTTAGGAAAAAATCAAAGGTATTTGAAATATTCAAGATCTTTAAGAAGTTGGTTGAGAAGGAATCAAGCTACAAACTCAAATGCTTAAGGTCTAATAAGGGTGGAGAATACACCTCAAGAGAGTTTTCAGATTATTGTGATTAGCATGGTATTAAAAGACAATTTGTAGCCTCAAGGACACCTCACCAAAATGGGGTTGCAAAAAGGAAGAATAGGACAATCAAGGAGATGGATAGGACAATGCATCATGATGCCAATCTATCAAATAATTATTGGAAATAAGTTGTCCATATAATTGTGTATACTCTAAATAGAGTACAATTAAGGGTAAATAGAAAAAACACTCCATATGAACTTTGGTATGGTAAGTTAGCCAATGTTGGTTATTTTTGGATTTTTGGTAGCAAATGTTTTATTAAAAGAGATGAAGAAGGTATGGGTAGTTTTGAATCTAGATGTGATGAAGGAATATTCTTAGGATATTCTACACATAGCAAAGTATATAAGTGTTTCAATAAGAGACTCAAAATAATTGTTGAAAGTACTAATGTTAAAGTTGATAAAAAGTTGCTGCCTAGTACACAACAGTTTGAAGATGTTGAAGAAGAATCTGAATCAGAACAAGAACAAGAAGTTACAAATAAATAAGAAACATATGAAAAACTTATTAAGACTATGACAAAGACTCCTTCAAAATATATACAAAGAAATCATCCTGAAGAGAAAATTATTGGGGACAAAAATGTAGGAGTGCAAACAAGAAGATAACTTGCACAATCAAGTGACCAAGCCAATCTTTGTTTGTTATCAACAATAGAGCCAAAGAATTACAATGAGGCCAAAAAGGATATTTTTGATCAACTAAGGGAGAGATTAGGTGTTCTTTCTCTTCTATCTCTTTACTAGATCAGTTCTTTATAAGCATGGGTCTAGGGGGATCCTATATCTTTATTCTATGTCCCTAAACTCTGAATGTTTCCTTCAGATTTGGTTGAAATTCTTGATTGTTTTAGGCTTCTATTGAAAATGTTCTTGATTTAGTAGTGCTATGAATTGAATCAATTTTGCAGTATTGTCTTCTTTTCATGGTTCAGTGATAGTGGTATTGGTATGCAAACCTTTCAAACATATTTTATAGTGATCAAGGAGTAGGTAATAGTATGTAGATGATACAAAGTGATAGGTATGGAATACAAGGGGATATCATGTAGACAATGACATGATACAGTGAAGTGGTCTAGAGATGGATAGTGACTCACATTGTGGTGATGGATAGTGCCTCTATGATTTGTATGTGTTTTGTAACACTATGAAGTGCTTGTATCTAGTGACGGAACTAGTGACGTGTGATAGTGATTTATGGAAGACATGACTCACAAATGGGCTTCATTCAATGCTTAGACAATGGTATTCCTTCTCCTTCACTCAATACCATGACTGCTTTTAACGGTCTTTCATGCTTTGTAGGTGTGGTTTTGACAAAATATAGTGATGTACATGTTTTCTCTGTCACAGTTTGCAAGAGATCTCAATAACAATTTTCATAGTTTGATAGTGATATTCATTCATTTTGGACTGTTTATTATTGCACAGTGATGTTTTTGTCTTGAGAGAATCTTAATGCATGGGTATGGTGATAGTATAATAACAATGATATGATTTCAATTGCTTTGGGAGAATCTTGTTGTAGGGGTGTGTTGTTTAATGCTAGTGTAATGACAGTCTTGACCAACTTGACAGTGTTATGCATGATGTTGTTTTTGGTAAAACTGCTATATGTTTAGTCCAAGTATATTGATATGCAAGTGTGCTCTTAAATCTTTCTTACTTCAGTTTCAGTGTGTAGACAAGATGACAATGACAGTGCTCTGCTTTTAGTCTCAGTGTGTAGTCTAGATTACAATTCCTAGCTTTTCAATGAAGGTATACTTATTTTTTTGTAGGGGGAGTATGTAATCCTTTGTCATTTGATGTCAAAGGGGGAGTGATTGATTTGAAAGCCTATGGAATTTCCATCAATGATAAAGGGGGAGTTTGTTGATTGATTTCTCGTTGATGTCAATTGATGTCAAAGGTGCATACACATTTTTCAAAGATGCAAAATGGCAATAATGCAAAAGTGTGGATGCAACAGTGAAGGTACTTGTTCATTCCTTTCATGGTGATGATGCAAAAGTTTATTTTTTCATTCCTTTCAAGGTGTTGATGCAAAAGTAGTATATGTCCTTTGCTTCATGTCAACTTTATGACATAGAACTTTATGATAGATTTGCTTCATGTCAAAGTGATTAAGCACGATCATTCATATTTTTCATTAATATCAAAGAGAACTCTATAACAAAGTTGCAGTGGTATTTGTCCTTATGGTATTGATGCAAAAGTCTTTATAACAGATTTGTTGTGGTGTGTTTTCTTTGATGACATATTTATTAAAAAGTTTTGTATAAACAAGGTATTCAGTGGAAGAGCATGATAGAATTATTTCATTACAAAGTGATTGTTGATTATTTAGAGGTATGTTGAGATGGTGAGTTGATGGTGTCATAAAGCATGTTTTTTATTACAAGGTGACTATTGATCATTTAGTGGTATAGTGAAAAGGTTTTACATAAAAGATTATTGTTAAAGGAAAAGTTTTGGGTAGAGATTGTTATTGTTTCTTATCTTTTACAAGGTTGAAATTTCTTCTATTTCTTATTTGTCTTAGAGGCTTACAAAGGATGGAGTAATATGGTGGTAATCCCATTTTAGGGTTTTGGTTGCTGAGATCACTATAACTTATAACCTAAAGTACTAAGCATATCAAAAACCCTAGGTCTATTCTATATCCTAAGAGCATTAGGATTTATGTCTTTTGAAGGTCTTCAATGAAATATTAACTTTCTTTTTTAATCGACCGTTGACTTACTATACCCGGTAAAAAGTCACTTAAGTGACATCTCGAGGGTTTAAGCATGCATTGATGACTGGCCTCTACTCTTAGGTGATACTAGATGGACATGTTAAATTCTTATATAATACCACACCAATTAAGATCAATGAATATTATTTAATCGATGGAATGGCGGGGTTTGAAGATCAAAGGTATTCATTTAAACCTATAGAACATTTGCTTTACAAGCCTCCACTTTGATAGGCATATGGGTGCCATAGCCCTAGTTTTAGTTACACATAGTTTATAATTGTATGGAGAAAACGCTGGTCTATATATCTATGTTAGTGCATTGAGTGGTTTTTGATCATGGTCCGAGCTCTATGTGAGAGTGTTGAAGACTATATGATACCATGTTTTTGTCAAGACAATGCATACTGGGAGAGATTTGTATGACATTGAAATATGCCCCTTAGTTTTCTCTTGGAATTTTCACAATACAAACCACCACTATGCCAATTGATTAGCGTTAGCCCCCAAATGATAATAAAATAAAATGCACTCAACACCAAGAATGTTCACCAAGATCCTTTAGAAGGCGAGGTGATAGCATATGGTAGAGAAAACAAAACTATAACTGGAAAGTAAAGTACAACTAAAAGTAAATAGGCGGTGAACCAGCCATGAGAGAATTCCATGCTACCACTTGATCAGTGGAGGGAAAACATTACAATGCAAAAAAATTCATCCACTGCAATAGGCATCCACTTATGAGTGGGAATTCACCACTTTTCAGTGGATGATTAAAGAGAGATTAATTGTTCTTTCTCCACATTGGTGGTAAACCATCCAGGGGTTACAAATGTATGAATTTAAAAACACTAAGTAAATGCAGTAATATAAATGATTGAACAATACTAATGTTTTAGTCTTACAATACAAGTTATTTGCAAGTAACAAAGTGTTTATTACAATGCATATGTAATAGAAATCTGCTCCAAACTTCTGCAATAGTTATACTATACGTCTGATCTCAAATGTGAGTTGGAACATCAAAGAATTTGGGCATAGAACAAAAATATAAAGGTCTGATATAAAATACCAACAAATTAAAATACAGATCAACAAGCTAAACCAACACCAACATGCTCATAACAACCTCAAAACTCCTCCAAATGTCATGAAAGAAAATGCAAATGCACCTGAGGAGGAAGGCACCCAATCCCCAACCAAGAAACTAAAACAAAGCTCACAAATTAACTGTGCATGAATTCCAAGATGTCCCAGGCATGGTACAGCCTCATTGGAAGGAAAAACTCCAAGATAAATTCAAATACTTCAAAATAAATTCTAAAAATCTGCAATTAGGGGCACCTATAGCATAGGAATCAATATATCCAATACCCATAAGTATAATAAAATCATACAAAGCGCTGTATATAAAAACCTCCTTCAACCATGAAATAACCAACAAACAAAAAATGGAAATTATTACCAAATTCTTCAATTTTGAAGTTCAATATGTACTTCTGGATGAAGCACACTCTCAATCAACCATCTAGGGAACCATAGTTTCAGGCCTGAAGAATGGAGTAAAATTGCTAAGCTTCCCCTTAGCTAGGTTCTGAAATCAATTCAACATCATAACTTTACAATATTTTCCAAAGATGATCAAATGTTGGAGCAAGGCTTGCTTTTATAAATTTTGAGATGACTGTTGGCTTTCCATCTTCCTCCAAAAGGGATTCCCATTTCACTTTTGAAATATTTTAATTTTTTTAAAACATTAAATTCACCTTTCTAGGTGTCCAAGACTTGAGGAGAAATATGTACTTTAGAAATATTTAAATAATCTCTCAATGAGGCGTCCACCCTCAAAGGCCCCCTTTTAAAACAACTTTAAGTCATTAATCTAGGCCATGGGGCCTAAAATGAATTTTAAAAAATTAATGACTTAAAATAAATCATTTCACCAAAAATGAGCCTCAAAATGCTGAAAGCCAAATGTGCTCCAAACTGCACTGTTCGAAATGTAAATTGAGCTGACTATTGATGCTACTACCCAAGATGGCATTGCCAGAAATATAACTTACTAAAAATAGTAAATTTTGAAAATTTTCCCAATGCCTTTGCATGTCATACCACTCCAAAGCTCTCTGAAAACCCAGAAAGAATCTGCAATCCAAAAATTAAAACTCCAATGTGCAAACCATCAAAAAAGCTTCAGAACCCCTACAAGATAGGAAACCCTAATTTTACCTCTGATGAGCCTATGAGATTCTAGAAATAGGCTTTCAGTCACTAAAGGACGTAAAGCTAAAATGGGGACATTATAGTCCGCCCTTCCCAAAATTGCTTGTCCTCAAGCAATTTCAATGTTGAACCAAACTAAAATTGAATATGATCCCTGGGTCCCAAATTAACCTAGGAGAAGGATAGCACCAACGAATATAAGCACTACACTACTGGATGCCAATACAAGAGGCCTCCTGATTAAAACTAAACTGAAACACCATGGAAGAAAACTTTGAAAGGCCAACATTTGTTTCATCATCTTCAGTTGTTGAATAACAAACCCAAGTGATACCAGGATTCCAAATCATCCTTAAGAACACTGTTCTTTTAATCCATTGCGCTACTCTGATTAAAACATCTGAATACTCAAAGTGGAGCAACATGTCATGATCCACAAAAGAAAATGCACCAAACATGTAAGTGCCCGGGTCCCATATCAGTCTGTAGGACCTCCAAATCTTGCTGTCATAATTCTGATCGACAAGAAAATTGTTCTTAAACAAGTCACCAGACCATTGCCAAATAAAAAACCATTCTCCACACTCTATCTCAATCCAAAAGGATATACAAGGACTGAAATAACTCCAAGAAATCTTCACATATTTCACTTCGAGAACCTCAATTTGACCAATCAAATCAACTAATAACTCGCTACTCCAATCAGTAATGTATGAGATGTTACCATGAATTCCATTGTTTATCATGAAAGAACAACCCATACCTAAATTTTGACCATATTGTATCATTCCATTACTCATCTGACGTAGAAATTCAGTCCATATAGGAGATGGAGAGACTTGAAAATGAATAAACCAATTTCCTAACAAGTCTAAAAACAACATCTTAGGATCTAATTTTTGGAAAATTAGCATCCATGAAGACGAGCAACAACTGCAACATAAGAATATTTCATCAAAAGTGACATGACTGCTCATGAATAAGGTTGGTGGAACCTTCAACAAGAGTCCCCATGCCACCACAAACCAACTTTTGATCATATTTCTTTCCCATAACACCAATTTATGATCAAAAGTAATGAACCCATGACAAAAAAAGAAGATAGCAGCAATCATAGAACTGAAAATTGAACCCTTATCTCTCCAATTATTCCTCTTTCTACTTGTAACAATCTCCATCAAGCCATGCTGAGGATCCCAAGCATGGATACCCAATTGAAAATGTTCTCCAATGCACCAGAAAGAGTACACAACACTTCTCCAAGTGCTAATCAAAGAAAAATGCAAACTCAAGAAGTTAGTGTCTTCTTTGATAAAACCATGCAGCCCATCCATGAAAACATCAACATCAATGGAGCACAGAAAAATGTTGTCCTCAATTTCCATTCCCCTAAAGGACTAGGATGAGCCAAAACATCACTCAACCCAAGAGATGGATTGTCAAGAACGTAAATAATTTGTTTTGGTCCATCTTTCTCCCAAACTTCATGAGTAAAATGTTTGGAATCTTCACTCTTTGCTACTACAATGAAGTTACCAGCAACTACCAAGACTTGTTTTATTGACACCTTGAAGCCAATGATGAAGAAATCTCCTTGAGTCCATACTTCCCATGTGAAGAATTCATCCTTGAATCCACTTATGCTTCCATTATCAAAACTCCCTTGATGATTACTACTCAGAAAACATGGCACACCCTCATAGAAATTATCTATCACATTATGATTATCCAAATCATGTGAAGATAATGGACTGTTGTTCTCAACAATATTTTCTTCATCCCTTTCATTGGTGCCTTCATAGAATTCAAGCTCATGTTTTTCAACTTGTGGATGCTCATTATTAGTTGCCGACCCACAAAGTGTAGCATGCTGAATACTACATTCATTATCCATCAAAACATCTATCTCATAGCTGCAAACCATTCCTTCTTGTGGCAAAGTCTCTTCCAACTCAAGAGTTCACACTCCTTATGTACTTTCCAATCACCATCAACATGTGGGATCACCTTGGTATTATGCAAAGTTTCATCATTATGGAGTTCATTTATTCCTTCAACTATTTGCTTGATCTCCATAATCCTTGTATTAGCTTCTTGTTCCTTAAGTGTGGCTGCAACTGATGATTGATTTTCTATTTTGCATAATGAATGATGAGCTAAGGTAAGATCAAGGAAAAGCCTATCTATCTCTTCCTCCTTCTCTTGGTAGGAATCATAGGTCTCCTCTGCAAATTTAATAGCATTATCTCTATCTAAGAGCAAGTGCAAATAATATGATTTTATGGATTCCAATGCCTCTTTGATGGACTGCATCTTGGAAAGAGTGTCTCCATCTTTAACTCCATTTGGTTTCTCTTCAAATTGAAACTTCCAATAGAGTTCTTCAATGAAATGGTATGTGCTATCAAATCTTGATAACACTTTAACAATCTTCTCTTTTGAAACCAATAAATTATCCTTCAAATTTTGTAGCTCTTTAGGCCCTTGATCCCAATCAGCAAAGAGGCTTTGCTCATCAAACACCAATTTTTCTGATTTATTTACATTGACATGATTTTCGAAATCAGCTTCCTCTCTTATTTTTTCACTGCATAATTCCTAAATAGAAGGCTTGTCAACAATATCTTCAAGCAATGAATCATCAAAAGATTCCCTTGCTTTCTCCCCTAAGCATTCCGGTGTCAAAACGCTTGGATCCCGTGGTCTCATGAATATCTGATTTTGTTCTGAACAACTATGCCCAACAAAATCTTCATGGATGGTTGGTATCTTGAAGACACCACCTTTAGAAACATATACATTTTAAACACACTGGAGTTATAATAATAATGGGCTCTATCATTAGGAACACCTAACTCAACAAAATATGCCCCAAAGTCATTCTGAAGTAATCTTGGCGTGGGAGAGTCCCACTCATAATCTAAATTATCATCAACAGAATGGTGAACATGCTCCAACTTAGTTGCTGTTTTGAGATTTTCAGCAACCTCAAACTCTTCATTAGCTACATTTCCTTCAAATAAATCATTCTGAAGATCTACCGTACATTCCTCTTGATTAATAAAATCTTCTTTTTCAAATAGCAGCTTTGTAGGTTCATCTCTCTCCATTTCATCATGTTCTTTATTTGTATTAAACTCAAGTGAGAAAATTTGATAGTCTTCTAGCTTGGGAACATTCTCTTCATCATCAGAGACATTTCCACTCTCATTTTCAAGTGCATTAGTATATCTATCTTGAACTTTCACATTCTCATGCCCTTCTTGTGTGTGAATTGGAGAGGCAACCAAACAATCTTTTGATTTTAGATCATTCTTCTCTTCAGTAAAGGAAATCTCCATATTATTCTGAACTTACTTCATCAAAAGGGGCCTTAATTTCTCCTCACATTGAATGAACAAATCTCTAATCAACATTCTAGTAGTAGAGGAGTTCTTTCCTTCTTGTTCATGAATTTTTAACAGGAAACTTAGGACAGATTTTGGAATCTCATCCATCTCATTGATAGTTAAAATTAAAATGTTTCTCATTGTTGCAACTACATCCTCCTCTTGTTCACTCCAAGTTGAAATGAAGAGGTAATGGATCAAATAATATATTTGATCTTGCATACCCAATTCAACCAACAACATACTTGTTTTTGAGTTCTGAAAAGATCTTCAATATAGTAGCTCTTTTGGAGTACTGATTGCTATTAGTTTCATCAAGGTCTTGAAAAATTTCCAATATCATATTTAATATGATCTTCATGGTTTCATCATCATAGGGCATCTTGGGAATTACAATTCTTATTATCTCCATGAAACAAGAAGAAATCAACAACTTGGTTTCTTCATCTGGATGCCTCAACCAATAGGGCTGATTTAGAAAGGTTACTACAGATGCTAACATGAGTTGCATCTCCTCAGATGATGATTGATTTACTTGTCTCAAACATTGTTTTATCAAATGAAGAATGTTCTCTTCATTATCCCTTTACTGAAATTATTTGTCGAGTCTTTTTCCAGCCATATAGAGAGTCTCTGCCAACTTCATCTCTTCTTCATTAGCCATGCCTAATTGCCAACTTTTGGATACCACAAGGAGCTGAACTAGAACATGTTCTGACTTTTGGTGTAGTACCAGAGATCTTTGTCACTCATTTGCCTAAACATGAAGCACTGATCAACAGGATGGCATGATCTTCTACTCTAATACCATTGAAATATGCCTGCGTTAGCTCTCCCAAATGATAATAAAATAAAATGCACTCAATGCCAAGAATGTTACCAAGATCCTTTAGAAGGCGAGGTGATAGCATATGGCAGAGAAAACAAAACTATAACTCAAAAGTAAAGTACAATTGGAATTAAATAGGCGATGAACTAGCCATGAGAGAATTCCATGCTACCACTTGATCAGTGGGGGGAAACATTACAATGCAAACAAATTCATCCGCTGCGGTAGGCATCCACTTATGAGTGGGAATTCACCACTTTTCAGTGGGTGATTAAAGAGAGATTAATTGTTCTTTCTCCACACTGGCGGTAAACCATCCAGGGGTTACAAATGTATGAATTTAAAAACACTAAGTAAATGTAGTAATATAAATGACTGAACAGTACTACTGTTTCAGTCTTACAATACAAGTTATCTATAAGTAACAAAGTGTTTATTACAATGAATATGCAATAGAAATATGCTCCAAACTTTTGCAAGAGTTATACTATACTTCTGATCTCAAATGTGAGTTGGAACATCAAAGAAATTGAGCATAGAACATAAATATAAAGGTCTGATATGAAATACCAACAAATTAAAATACAAACTAGCAAGCTAAACCAACACCAATATGCTCTGTAACAACCTCAAAATTCCTCCAAATGTCATGAAACAAAATGAAAATGCACCTGAGGAGGAAGGCGCCCAATCCCCAACCAAGAAATTGCAAAAAAGCTCACAAATTAATTGTGCATGAATTCCAAGATGTCCTAGGCATGGTACAACCTCATTGGAAAGGTGAATTCCAAGATAAATTCAAATACTTCAAAATAAATTCTAAAAATCTGCAATTAAGGGCACCTATAGCATAGGAATCAATATATCCAATACCCATAAGTAGAATAAAATCATAGAAAGAGCTATATATAAAAACCTCCTTCAACCATGAAATAACCAACAAACACAAACTAGAAATCATTACCAAATTATTCAACTTTGAAGCTCACTATACTTCTGGATGAAGCACACTCTCAATCAACCATCTAGGGAACCATAGTTTTAGGCCTGAAGAATGGAGTAAAATTTCTAAGCTTCCCCATATCCAGGTTCTAAAATCAATTGAACATCATAACTTTACAATATTTTCCAAAGATGATCAAATGTTGGAGCAAGGCTTGCTTTTATAACTTTTGAGGTGTTTGTTGGCTTTCCATCTTCCTCCAAAAGGGATTCCCATTTCACTTTTGAAATATTTTATTTTTTTAAAACATTAAATTCACCTTTCTAGGCATCCAAGACTTGAGGAGAAATATGTACTTTAGAAATATTTAAATAATCTCTCAATGAGGCATCCACCCTCAAAGGCCCCCTTTTAAAACAACTTTAAGTCATTAATCTAGGCCATGGGGCCTAAAATGAATTTTAAAACATTAATGACTTAAAATAAATCATTTCACCAAAAATGAGCCTCAAAATGCTGAAAGCCAAATGTGCTCCAAATTGCACTGCCCGAAATGGAAACTGAGCTGACTATTGTTGCTATTGCCCAAGATGGCATTGCTAGAAATAAAACTTACTAAAAATAATAAATTCTGAAAAGTTTCCCAATGCCTTTGCATGCCATACCACTGCGAAGCTCTCTAAAAACCCAGAAAGAATCCGCAATCCAAAACTCGAAGCTCCAATGTGAAAACCATCAAAAAAGTTTCAGAACCCCTACAAGATAGGAAACCCTAATTTTATCTCTGACGAGCCTACGGGCTTCCGGAAATAGGCTATTAGTCACTGAAGGGCGTTAAGCTAGAATGGGGACATTACAAACATAATATAAAAGGGTTTTTGATTGTATTCATGAAATGCATTTTCCTTTACGCAGTTTAGTCTGATTAAGAGTAAGATCACAGGTGACTGGAGTTTGATTAAGGATAATGTGTGAGTTTATTTAACAGTGCCCTGAATGTGCAAATGGTCATTATAGGAGACATGATTGTGTAAAATTATTTTTCTGCCATCCATCTGTTCATTCAAAGAAGGTTACAGTCAAGATGTGTGCAAAAGTTGAGGATTCCTTGTTCATATTTACATTAGTTTAAAAATTATTTGTGTTTGTTGTGATAAGGAGTTTCTTGTAAAGAAGTGATTATCCATGTATGTAAGGAGGGTTACGTGTTAATTTTCTATTTGTGAAATAAGGGAAATTGATGTTTTGAAGCATATTGTAAACATAGCAGTACTCTATATTTCTATCCTTTATTTCTCATTGGAATTGGTGCTCCTATTCTTCATTCGGAGTTGGTGCTCCTGTTTTATCATTGGAGTTGATGCTCCTATTTGTCATAAGTTGGTGCTCCTAAGCATATTGTATTCAGTGAGATTTTGGTCAGTGAGACCTAATGGTGAACAAATTGTGAGGATTGGATTGGTTCTTCAAACCCAACCAACTCACATAGTGGTTTTTTCCTTTCTAGGATTTTCCACTTATAAATCTTGTGTCATGGTGACTTTTGTGTGTTTAAATTGAAGTTTGTGCATCGCAAAAGTTGTTTAATTGCTTGGTTTTTGTGCATCACTGATTCACCCACCTTCTTAGTGATCTTTAGTATTCCTACAGTTTGGTATTTGAGATAAATTTTAGAATGAGGTCTCTTTACCTTATCAGATCAAATCCTTTTAGTGCACTAACCTTGTGTTTGCATTTTATTATGTTGTGATTTCTTTGTGTTTTCCTTGTGTCTTCATTGTGCTTACATGATGTTTGCATTGCATTTGTATTATGTTTGCATCATCCTTTCATTTTGTTTATATTGTGTTGTATTATGTTTGCTTTATGTCTTCATTGTGTATGCTTCATGTTTGTCATTTTGTAGTGCACCTTATGTGTGTGTGTTCCTTTTTCTTTACATCGTTGTTCCATAGAATCTTGAGCCTAGGGGCTAACACGTCCCCTAGATTCAATATCATCCTACCTCTCCAATATTTGGATGAAAGAACCCTTCTTGGATTCTCTTTCGTTTAGTGTGAGCATGAGTGTAAGTTCATAGTCTCACTAAAGTGGGGGCTAAATGTAGTGTCATAAATTATCACTCCTGATAATTTCACACTAGGTTTAGCTCCCCTCTATGTTCCTAAACCTTATGGTCATTTTCTTAAAATAAAAATTTAAAATTAGGAATTATATTTAATATTCATTTAATGATAAAAATCCCCAAAATATGTTTGGACTAGGGAACCACCATCGTTGTCTAGCCTATTTTGGACCAATTTAAAATATGTCATTGGGATTTTAACATTTACAAATCCAATTTTATTTTTTGAATTTTGATAATTAATTTTATAAGAAAATGAATTAAGACATATAAATACAATTCTTTTTTCACAATTTGAAATCCTAAGCAATCTAATGAAAACCCTAGGAAATTTGAATATCAATTAAGAATCATAAAAAGTAGTCTAAAGTAGAATTAGAAGAGTTTACAACACTTATTATTAGTTAAGATTCATGTTTTCAATGCATCAAGTTCATATGTGAGTTTATGCATGTTCTATGTTAATTTATTTTGCGAGTACAAACATTTGAAGGAATTTTAATCAAGCAACCAATTCTCCTTGGATGAGATGAGTACAATGACTCTAGTCCATCAAGGAAATAAGATCTGAGTGGTAAGTTGTAAAACTTACCAATTTATCATTCCTTTTATCCATTTTCCCTTTGCCTAACTGAGTGTAAGCACTCTTTACATCACTAAAGCTATTGTGGAGGTCGAAACACCAAATCAAGGTTTGACTTAGGAAAGCCCTAATATGACATAACCCTTTCTCCCCTCTCTTGCATGTAGGTGAAAAATTTAAAGTGGATTTGGGGGAATATTGAAGACCTAAATTCAAGATCAAGCATTCAAGCTCCAAACTTTCAAAAAATTAGGGCAATTGGAATTAATCATCAAAAGATGAAGTTTGAAAGCTGAGTCCTAAAAGGAAGAAACTATAGGTTGCAACCATCTGAGATATGTTCACTAATTCTTGAGATCTACCTTCTTAGGACTATGACAGTAGCACCCTTGTCCAAGCAAGTTGAACCCTAATTTCAATTCTATTTTCCTCCATCTTTGTACTTTGTTGTTCTATTTTCAATTTTCATCTTTCAGTTCTACAATTTTTTATATTTGCATTAGTTTTTTGTAGCTTCATAGTTGAACTGGACATACATTTTCATAATCAAATAAATTTAGTTCTTAATCAGCATTAAATCCCCATTTCCCCCCATAGAAAGGACCAAAACCTCGATCCATCATTCTGGATCTTCCATTGAGTTTAGTATCCAAGTGGGTGTATGTGATCAATTTTGGTTCTCTCTAATGTAATGTAGGAGAAAGTGAGATTTTGATCCTAGATCCCTTTTTCCACATCACACCAACAAACTTTCAAAATATCTATCTAGATACTTAAATTTATTTATTAACTTGACCTATCTCTACTATTGGTAGGGTGGGTGAAGAGATTTTACATTTTTGAAAGTGTTCTTGTAATAATAAAAAATAATCTTAGATTCATTGTAAGTGACTTCACTTGTAAGTGTTCTTGTAATATGCAGTTGACTATAGGACCTTCCTAATCCAAACATAAAAATAGAATTTGGATTGAACCTCCCTATCTAAGGGGATTTTGGTCCCTAAAATTATAATGACACCATCAATTTTTTTTTTTTATAATAATCAATCTACATGTCTTTCAAGATACCTTCCTATTTATGGAAGGATTAATGACATTAACTTGCAAGACCATAATTTGACCCAACTAATGAAATCTCCACATTTTCATGAGTAAGGTGAATTTGGTTGCATTATTCCAATTGGACACATAGAAAAATAAAACTCTCAATTCCTTAAGACCTTTGTAATAGAGTATTTCTAGCACTCACTCTAGATCTAGCATTTGGATTTGGCTCTTCTCAAATACCATTAACTTTGGCCATTGGATATTTCTTTAAATTTTAATTATTGACTTTGGTATTTTTGAACCATGGGTTTTGTTTAAGCATATGTGAACCAGTAATAGACATAAATATGTACAAGTTAATCGATACATTTAATACATTAGAAAAATAAAAATAAAAGGAAACCAACATGAATAAGTATTTAAAGGAATTATTTGAACTTCTTGTTCCCTACCTTAATTCAAGTATAAAGTGTTGGTGTCATGAATTAGGATTTTGTAACATCTATTGTATATATTTTCCTTTTTATGCCTAAGTATGCATCATCTATAAAATTTCTTGTGACATTCTTATTCCTTGCTATTTTTTCTACCCCCATTTCTAAGCACACAACCATCCTTATTCTTGGAGGTCTTGGACTTCTTCTTGCTAGAATTATTCTTTCAACACATAGCCTCATTATGATTTATAAAACCATATATTTTAAAAGGGTTTGCCTCCTAATATTACACTACAATATTCCTCTTTCTATAGAAAAATAAAAACTCTATGAAAGACTTTTACTTCATATCTCTTTCCTTCATTCATAGTTTCCTTGTGCTAGTCCTTAGGGTATACTTAAATACTTGGGTCTATACCTTTTCTGAAGAGATGATTTACACTTATCATGAATATTTTCCCTCTTTTCTAATAGTTTTACACTTGTTGGAATCTCCTTGAAATTTCCCAAATGATCATGGAACTCTTAATAGCCTTCTCTATCTTGGATTTTTCCATCTTTTGAGTCTATTATTTTCTCTCTTGAGAAGAAATAAAAGTACATGAAGAAGGGCTTTATATGCATGCCTATGAATGGATTTTTGTATTTCACATGAATGATTCACTTTTCCTCTCCACTCCTTTACCAATAACCTATGTTTTTTTAATATTTAATATTTGGATTACAAATATTCTTTCATATTTTAACAATTTCCCAAAAGGAATTTTTATGACTATGTAATTGAGCTTTCACTTTATTCAACCTCTAGTTTTGATTTGATTAAAGGTAAAAGATGGGTTTTGAAGGGGCCCGAAACCCTATACAAAAGAGAGCAGTTGATAGAAAGAAGAAACCATTAACCAACAATCAACTCAGCGACAACAAACACACAACCAAAAAATAGCCAAAAGGATAGAGACCAAACGACAACACTACATATTATTCAGGATCTCCACAGCTTCCATTTCATTCTCAGCCATCTTGTGCACATTCTCCACAATACCTGAGGCCTCAACAGAGGCACTAGCCTAAGCTTTCATTCTGTTCCTAGTTCTAACCCCTGACCCACCAGTCTTTACCTCTTCACTCAAAACAATACCTTTACCCACAAATTTCTCACCCTCACCAGCCACAGTTGGCATCTTACCAACAACCACAACATCATCCACAAAGACCTTCTCCTTTTTATTTTTCATTAGAAAGGAAATAACCCTAGAAGAGACTGGAATGTCCACAACCATAGGAGCATCACCCTTTTTCATAACAACATTCCTAATATCATCAATTTTTTCCTCAAGAGTAGAAAATCTACTTTCCCAATTCTTCTTCAAATTAATGGTTTCCTTAGCAATAGTATAAGCAACAGTATTCAGGGACTCCCTCACATGATCAATCTGGATTTGGACAAAAATGTCCTCAACCTTGCTAGAAACACCTCTAATTATTATATTAGTCCTATTGATCTCATGGAAAAACCATTTAAACAGTTTAAACAAAACATTGGTAGAATCACGGGCCGAGCCCAACACATCAATCTCCTCTATATCAAAATTCTCAACACACTTTCCCACAACCACATCCTCATCAGAAGCACTAGGAGGAGCTTTATTATAAGAAACATCCTTACCTTTACCAACAAGAACGAGGGTCTTAAACATTCGAATGGAGCAAGCAATTTCCTCTGCAACAACCTTCCTTTTCTGCACCCTATCCATTTCCTCTTTACTAGTACCCACCTCAGCAACACCAACACCAACACCAACACCCCTTTCCTTACCTTGCTTCAAAAATGCAATCATGGCACTTGAAGGAGCCTCTCCATAAACACCACTAGCTAGGGTTAGAGGGAAACCCTTCTCTAGAAGAGGGTCCACACTTGTCACTTTTTGTTTTCGGCTTCCACCCTTCACATCCTGCACATTTCTGGACACTGGGGGAGGAGAAGAAGCTTCCCCATAAAGGCCACATTTTTCCTTTCCCCTCCTAATAGGAATCTCCTCCACCTCATCACTGCATGTCATGTAACCTGCTTTGACCCCCAGCTTCTTTTTACCACTTTTACCCACAACAGGGGAAATGGGGCCCTCCTCCAGAGATGCATAATAATCTAGAACATAATCATCATCAACATCCCTATCCGACTCCAAATCCTCATTCAAAATAAGCTTCCTCCTCTTAGACTTCTTACCACCCCTTTCATCCCCCGAATCTTTCTCATAGCCTTCCCGGGGCTTAACAATATTATCTTGCGGGGTAGCAGGGGTTTTATGCACCTCATGGGCTTTAACATGCTCATAAATAAGAAGAATCAACCTCACATGAAGAACAAGGTTCTTGGGGTTCTTCAAATGCTCCTTAATCCCCAAATCCAACAACATAAGTAGATAATAAGTGAAGGATACCCATTTCTTATGCCGGAAATGGTTAAGCAAAAGAAAATGGTAAGTGTTGATCATAGTGTACCTTTCTTCCAGAGATACATACCTCATCATTTCCTCAACTACATCACACCAAAGCGCTTTTAGAGAGCTACGTGGATACCCGTCACTTTTAGTAGGCTTCAAGTCAGCCGCTTCATCCTTTTTGAAGAAAATGGCCATTACAGTTTGTGATTCTTTCTTATCCCTAAAAACCTTCATACCCCGCACAACAAGGCCAGTAATTTGGGCAATAAGTTCTTCATCCACCACAATATCCCTCCCTCCTAGGTTTAGAAACCTCTCCTTCCATCCTTGAACAACTAAATCCGTGACTTGGGGATTATTACCATGCAATTTTTCCATGTACAGAGTAAGGCCACCCTTCTCAAGGACTTCTCAAACCTCTTTCTTCTTCCTCACAGTATCACAAGACTTCGGCTCAACCCAATTTCTATCCCCACCCATGGCAAAAAACTTGACACCTAGAGACCAAGAACTCAGCCAAAAGCACTTGCAACAAAATCCAGGGCCAACCAAACTAGCAAAAATTAACTGAAGACTCTCGAAACAAAGGAAAAAAATGCCCAAAATTCATGTGAAGCCAGCCTCTAGACAAAGATGCAATAATGAACAATGAGCCTTGTAAAAGCCACCACTTCTAATCAAATCTTTAACATCCTTAGTCATGAAAATAAAGCATGTGACCAAGGACAAACAACCTTTCATTCAACAAAAGAATCCCAAAATATTAGCATTCATTATTAACAATGGTCAAGGCCTCAAACGAAATTGGGTCATTTAACTCCCATTCCTTACTATCACGAACACCAAAGTTGGAAAAAAAATCTGCCAGCCTATTTCCTTCTCTCATAATGTGGGAAATATAAACATTATCAAAAGAATTAATAATATTAATTTAGAATCCATAACCATGGCCTCAATGGTCCAAGAAGGAGGAGAAACATTCTTCAAATTATTAATAAAATTCAAGGAATCACCCTCCACCCAAACCTTCTGATACCCTTTCCTTTGTGCCAACTTGAGACTATGATAAGCTGCAACCATCTCCGCAAAGTGGTTTGTCTAGATTCCCAAAGGGAGCGCCACCGCAGAGACGAGCCTACCATTAGAATTTCTGATCACTCCCCCACAACCTGCAAGTCCCGAATTTCCTTTAGCCACGCCATCAAAATTAATCTTAACCCAACCATCTGGTGGCATCTTCCACACAACATCATCTCTGGAGGACTTCCCTTTAGAGATAGGAAGATAGATATCACATGTCAACTTCCACTTTTGAGCGATTGATATATCAAAGGAGCACATGTTAATCTTTTGACCAGTATAAAATGAAGTCCCAAAAATAAAGTTCTCTTTAATGGTCCACACTGATCTTATGGGCAATAGTTAAAGCTGAAATAACAACATTTCTGAAAATTTTGTTATTATGTTCCAACCACACCCGCCAAATCACATGAGGCAAAACAAGGGACCATCAAATTTGCAAAGTTGGATTAGACAAAGGACCAATCCATTGGAACCATAAATCTTTGACAGAGCTCGGGAAGACCCAGCTAAGATTCCACAGCGATAGCACATGATTCCAGATCACACCAACATAACTGCACCCAATCATCAAATGACAAGTATTTTCTGCTTCCTTTTCACAAAGAAAGCATCTATTGGGCATAACAAAACCTCTTTTAATCAAGTTATCAGTAGTAAGAATTTTATTCTGACAGAAGAGCCAAAAGAAAATATTGATCTTAGGGATCACCCTAGGAGAACAAACAGAGGCCCAAAAAGGAGGTGGACCAGTAAAAGAATCACTCATATGTAAAGCTGAAGCAACAGAAAAATTACCCACAGAGGAAGGTTTCCAAACAAACCTATCAAGAGAAGGGGTAGAAGGGATATGAACTGAAGAGATAACTTTATATAAGCACTCCAGACCCGGGTCCACCTCATGCAACTTCCTCCAACAACCTCCTTCAATATAATCAACAACAAATCTACCAAATTGTCACAAACAAAGGTCCATAAGGGGATGGACCCATGGATCATCCTTAAGAGGCCCATTACCCAACCAATTATCATCCCATAACAGAATATTCCTCCCATTGCCCATTTGCCAGAAGAGACTCTTAGCAATAAGCCTTCGATCCTTTAACATATAGTTCCACAACACAAAACCATTCATGGGAATAAAGTCTTGAGATAAAAAACCTCTAATCCCAACATCACCATGAAGGTATTTGCTCCACACAATCTTCACAGGAGTAGGAGCCTGGGTGCTACCACAATAATGGGTTACACTTTTTGGGACATCCTGATTTTTGCCTGAAATCACATATTTTTAGAAAATACAATGATTTATGACTTTAAAGGTTCCATTTAAATTATTTTAATTAAAGAGGGATTGATCAAACCCCTTAGATCAAACCCCTTGGATAGAACCTTGTTAGATTTAAACCATACCTATAATCGAGTCTCCTCTACACCTATCAAAATGCTATAAAAAACCACTTTTGATTTACCTTTTGGGTGATCAAATGAATTCATTTAAAATTTATTTTTGTAAGCCTGCAACCCTTATTATAAGCTTCCCAAAAAGTATAATTTTAAATATGTTTAATTTGATTATTATATTTATTTTTTATTTCTTGTGAATGTAGGATTTTCAATGAACACCAAGTTCTTTATTTCACACATACAAAAAAATAGAAAAATAGAGAAAAAATACATGTCCACTAGGTATTGATGTCCTTATTCCAACAAAAAAAGAATAAGTTAATTCAAATGAATACAAAAAAAGTTATGCGTGCCGAAGCACACCTCTGTCCAAATTATAATTACTCTGACTTGAAAAATTAATTAAAAAAAAATATGAAATAAAAAATTATGAAAAAATATCCATCCCCTAGATATTGGTGTGAAAAAATTGTATTTTAAAAATTAGAATTGTATCCTATCTATAAAAAAAGTTACGTGGGCCGAAGTAAACATAACTTTTAAAAAATGTTGATTAGTAGAAAATATAAGTTATTAAAAATTATATAAAATGATTCACAATTTATATTTTAATTTAAAAAAAATATAATTAGAATCTACACAAAATATCTAACAAATAAATAGTTTGATTCACCTTCAAAACCTTAATGGTTTAGCTGCTATAGGTGTAAGAACGTGAATGTCTAGTGAAAAATCCTGATTTTAATGTCAAGTTTGGCCAAAAATTGTTACCCATTATTGTGGGATCACAACCCACTCACTTTTAGCCTCCAACAGGTTCCATAACTGTTTTCCCAATTAGGCTATGTTGAACGATCTGATTTTGCGAATTCCAAGTCCACCAACCCTTTTTGGCAGACAAACATCATCCCAAGCAACCAAATGTGTTCTTTTCTTATCTTCAACACTAGTCCACAAATTTTTTTTTTGAATTCCTTCCAAGATATCCACAAATTTCCTCGGCATGTGAAAAAGACTGAGGGCATACACCAAAATATTTTGAAAGGTGGATTTAATCAGTTGAAATTTTCTAGCTTGGCTCAACAAAACCCCCTTTCGACCCAACCAACTTGTAGTTAAATTTATCAATCAAACCCCTCCATAAAGAATCAGGAGCCTTAGAACAGAGGGGAAGCCCCAAGTAGGAAGGAGGAAGTTCACCAATTTGACACTATAGAATTCAAGCAATCCTATTTTGTCTTTCAACCAAAGTATTAAAAAAGAAAATCACACTCTTCTGAAGGCTAACCTTCTTCCTAGAAGCAACCTCATACATCTGAAAAATCCGTTTAACAACCTTAGCTTCCTTAATCGTAGCCTGCCCGAGCAAGACAAAATCATCCACAAATTGTTGATGAGAACAAACAAGGTTAGTAGAAGAAGGGGCTAACCCAAACATTAGACCAGAGTTGACAAATCTTTGAATAAGACGTCCCAAAGACTCAACCATAATGATAAACAAAAACGGAGAGATAGGATCCCCTTGCCACAAGCACCTGGAGCAACCAAAGAGAGGAGAGGGAGAACCATTGATTGGCACAAAAAACCTCGGAGTCGAAATAAGTTGATGCACTAGAGCCACCATTCTCTCCCCAAAACCAAAGGAGATAAGAATCTAGACAAAAAACCCCAGTCCACTCTATCATAAGCTTTAAGTAAATCAAGCTTGAGGATAAACCCAACTTGTTTGTTAACAGTAAGAGAATGAATATTCTCATGAACACTAAGAATGGAATCCAAAATTTTCCTACCTGCCACAAAACCATTCTGCTGGGGAGAGATGATGAGAGGCAAGATTTTTTGTAACCTCAGTGCTAAAACCTTGGAAAAGATCTTATAGATATAATTACACAAATTGATAGGATGAAATTCCTCAAAGGATGCCATCCCCGACTTTTTGGGAATCAAAACAATAAAAGAGGAATTCACTTCCTTCAAAAGAGCACCCATCCTGAAAAACTCCTTAGTAGCCGCAACAACATCTTTAGCAATAATTTCCCAAAAAGACTGAAAGAAAAACATGGGAAAGCCATTAGGGCCTAGAGCCTTATTACCTTCAAAGGAGAACACAACACCGCAAATTTCCTCCACCGAAGGAATACAAACCAGCTGCCTATTGGTCTCTTTGTCCACCAACCATGGAATATACCTCAAAATATCCTCTTGACAAGCTAGATCAAGCTCTCCCTCCACCAACAACAATTGAGCAAAATAGGAGGCCGCAAGATTCTGCAGATCAACATCCTTCTCCAAGACTTGGTTATTATAATTGATCAGATTAATCTTGTTTGAGGCCCTATGTTTCAGTGTCGACATATGGAAAAAAATAGTATTTCTAACACCAATTTTCAACCACATGATCCTGGACCACTGCTTCCAAAATTCTTCCTCCTTCAGGATAATATTATGCAATTTGGAAAGCAAAACATTTTCCTTCAAAATTAAATCCTGATCATACCCACACGTCTGAATAACTTGCTGAAGAGAGTTAAGTTCCCTAGAAACCCCCTCCTTCTCCATGAAAATATGACCAAACGAGGTACGGTTCCATTTTCAAACATTAAGCTTAGCATTAGCCAACTTTTTAACAACTCTATACATAGCCGACCCATCCACGTTAATATTCCACCAATCCTTAATTAAATTGCCAAGATCAGGATGACAAGTCCACATTTTCTCAAACCTGAAAGGAAAGTTCTTGCCACCCAACAAGTCCATAGATAGAACCAAGGGGAAGTGATCCGAACCTAGTCTGGTAAGGGCTGAAAGAGAGTAAGAATAGTGGGCTAACCACTCAAGATTCAAAAGAGCACGATCCAGCTTAACCTAAATAAGGGCATTCCTAGCCCGCCTATTCAACCATTTAAAGGAAGCCCCTTTCAAATCTAGATCAAGAAGAGCTGAATAATTGATAAATTGCATAAGATCAAATCGGCTATCATCCACATTCTGTGAGCCTCCCAACTTATCAACCTCATGCAATGGAGTATTGAAATCACCAATAGCCATCCAGTTACCCACGTTATAAGAATCTTTAAAAGAGGCTAGACCTTCCCAGAGCCTTTTTCTGTCCTGCTTACAATTAGGAGCATAAATATTAGAAAAAGTCCAGGAGAACTTATCATGCAGGTGGAAAAAAGAAGTAGCCACATGATTACTATCATTTAGCACCTCCAACCCTCTAATAACCCGAAGATTCCAAAAAGTCACTATCCCACCTGAGGCACCAACCGCCTCAGAACAGTGCATACCACAATCCTTAAATAGCTTTAATTTCAATCTAGAAAGTTTATCCACCCCCATTTTAGTTTCTTGGATTAGAAAAATATTAGGATGATGATCTCTTACCGGATTAGCCAAGAGATCATGCTTGTGAGGGTGATTCAAACCCCTCATATTCTAGGAGATTATCTTCATGAGGATTTGTGGAAGGTGCTCTTAGAGAACATATCGTTCTCTACGTACCATCAACAATATCCATCCAACTCTCCTTTTTTGTAGTTGCATTAGCTGGAGGCTGACCTCTACCCCTAGGCTTAGACCCACAGTCTGACCTTTGCCTATTCCTTGTCACAACTCCTGGCGAAGGAGAATGTTTCTTCCTATTTTGAACACGAACTTGAATGTAAGGTGGATTATTCACTTCCTCCAATTCCTTAAGCTCCTTAACATCATGCTTTAACTCTAATCCCTCAATCTTTGACATCATACTATGAGAAATCTCCTCCCCAGGGGGAGATCTGGTACCAACTAACGTAGAAGAATTTTCCTCAATCACCACAGATCTATCATCAACAAAACTAGGGGGCAAGCATACCTTTTCAGTTAGATCCACACCCTGAATCATTTCCCCTTGAGCAGGTTGACCATTCAACACCTTTTCCCCCTCCTCAAAAATTGACTCCTTTGAAGCCACCATGGGGGGCACACCATCAGGCACCTCCTCCTGAGTAGGAGGAGTCACCACCACCTCCCGAGCATGAGATATAACCAAATCCACCTCCTTGACGGGAGGTTTTTCAACCTCCCTCCATTGTTTAGTTATTTGCTTAGGAACTTTAAGAGGACACTTTTTTGCCCAATGACCAACCTTTTTACAGTGAAAGTAGGCAAAGGGGTTCGACTTGAATTCAACTGAATTCTCCCACACCCCCAGTTTGGAATTAATCTTAACCAAAGAAGGTAGATCCGCAGATTGCTCAAAATTCACACAAAATCTGGTGTAAACCAACCGCTTCCTAGAAGTCGTCATTTGGTCATTCGATAACAAACAACCAAACGTGCTGGAAATCCCTTTAAACACCTCCTCATCCCAACACTCCAATGGGAGGCTAGAGAATCTAACCCAAGCCGTAGCGGCTGAGAAAGAGCACAAATCTGGGTTGAAGTCCGTCACCCACTTTTTTAGCATCAACAAGGACTTACCAAGGAACCAAGGGTCACCCGTCAGTGCCATCACCAAATATTCGTCACAGTTGAAGGAAAAAGAGAAGAAACCTTTGGCCATAACAACCATATCAACTTGTCCTTTAGGTTTCCAATGATTAACGATAAACTTGCGGACCAACTCAATGTGAGGCCGAGGACCAACAAATTTACCCAACAACACTATGTCCATATTTGACATTTTTTTCTCAACAATACAGTCTGGAACCGAAATAGAGTACTCCCCAATCTTTTTATTTGCAACAAAGGGCACTAAAGGGGAGGTACTTTTTCCCTTAGGCTTAGTGCCAAACAAATTTGACCACTCGAGAGATGAACTTGACAAGAAAAAATTCTTAATCTTGTCAGACTCACAACCCTCAACAAAAGGAGTCCCATCACTCCCATTCAAAGACAGGTCATTCTTTGACTTTTCAGAGCCAGGTGCCACTTTTTCAGAGCCAAGCATTGGGGAATGTGACAAACACACACTCTTCGAAGCCTCTTTCCCTTCCAAAAGAACATTAGCCCCAAACAGGGACCCACACAACTTACCTGCAGCAAGTGTCTTGCCTGACATCACCCTCTCATCAGCACACTGACCGCCATTACCACCAAGAGCCTCTTCCAGATTTCCCGCCTCAGTCGAATTTGAAAAATTTCCACCACCATCGCCACCGCCTGAGGAGCTGCCCATTGATTTCACCGATATTCAACCTCTAGTTATCATCTTGAAAGATCTATTTATTTGTTTCCAGTCCTATTTAAATTATATAATTCTTGGATCTCCCCATGGTTATAACTTACAAAAAATACAAAACCTACACTTATAAAAAATAGAGAAGCAATGAAACTAGGTTGTTAGTAAAAATTAACATAATTTTTGCTTGGTATCACTTGTCTACTTATTGAAGGAAAAAAATTGATACCCATTGACCAAAAGGAGAGTTGGACCCTAATACCACTTGATCTATAAATATCTAGGTTTATAATATAGGAGTTTTATCAATAATGGATATCTAATCTATCTCTTCATTCACATCTCTCAATAGTGTTACCCTAATAGTTAATCACCTCACAAAAACATAAATAAATAAATTAATAAAAAATGAATTAAGTAATAAAATATGAAACATAGTATGAAATGAACAAATTAATCAAATATTTAACTAGAGAAACTAAAATGTTTGAAAAAGTTAAGTATTAAGCTGCAAGCATCTAATTCACTTAGTCCTAGTAGAATGAGATTACCAACTAAATGGTGTTAGTGGAGTGGATTTATAATTATACTAGTCTCACCTTCCTTTTCTCTACTCTTGTACTTCATACGAACCTTGCTTTCTTCCTATAGTATATGAAACAATTATAATTATCTTTCTCAACATAACTAAAATCCTCTTTTGTCCTTCTTTATTACCTAAATCCTCCTTTATTCACTCAATAAGGAAAATAAATGGTTATTGGCATAAAAATGGTTCTTTTGGAAATTGAAATGTTACCAATGATAACTAGTTAAATTTTTTTCATAAGAATTATCTCTTTTATTTCCAAAATGACCCCTAGTTAAGACAAACTAGTCATCTACCTAGAAAATAAATTTTCATGGTTTTAAGGAAGAATGATTAGCCCACAAATCAAAACTAGATGTTTGTTTTTAATAGTAGCATTGCCTAACTAGAAGGAGAATATTCCATGGAACATAATAATTACCCACCAAAGAAAATAATCAAACACTTTAAGATTGGATGAATCTATATCATTTTTATATTCCTCTACTCTTCCAAACTTCCAACCACTACCACATGTCCATATATGGCTTCCAATAAGTGTGAATATGATGGTTGATTCCACATACATTTTGTGATGTTTAGAACATCAACCAATGTATATAGAGTCAATATAAAAGTAACTTCTCATTAATCATCCTTTAACATCATTTTTTCCTTGACTAATTTGTCACACACTACATATTAAAAGCAATAAAAATCAATTAAAAATAATGATTCTAATAAAATAATAATATTCTTGTGATCTACAACATGTTATCAAAACATTTACAATATTGTTAAAGAGATTTTCCTTTGGTGCAAGTGTTCTTATAGCAATACAAAACACTTTAGAGATACTATAAGTGACATTCATATTGTTGTGATGATTCTTGTAGTATGTGATTGGTTGTAGGCCCTTGATCTCTAAGAAAATATTAAATTTTGTAAAGAAAACTAAGATAGTAGAGTAGAGATGTGGTACCAGGAGTGAGTATGATTCCATCACAAAAAAAACTTAGAATCTTGTAAATAATCCACCTAGAGAAAATTCTATTGGGATTAAATGGATGTATAGGGCAATGATTAATGGGTAATTAAAAGAAAATTTATTATCTAAAGGATACACAAAAAGTAAGACATAGATTATGAGGATAAATTTTCTCCTACAATTAAGTGGGCTATAATAAGAATGGTTTTATCTCTTCTAGCACAACAAAATTCAAAGGTATATTAAATGCACGTTAAAAGTATTTTTCCAATTGTGATTTACAAGAGGTTGTCTACATGCCATAAAAACATGGATTTGAACCTATTTTTTTTAACAAGCAACCTATGTCACCTAAATACATCTTTATATAGTTTGAATTGGTTGATGATATAAAGTATGGAGAATTAGTTAAATTACATTTATTCTAATTTAGTGTTTTAAAATATATTTGAATACTTTATATAATTATTTAATAAATAAATAAATAAATAAATAAATAAATAAATAAATAAATAAATAAATAAACTAATTTTGATATAGAGGTTTTTGTAGCTTGTATCTAAATTATCAAATTTTACAAAGAAAATTAAGGTAGTAAAGTAGAGATGTGCTACAAAGAGTTAGTATAATTTCATGATAAAAAATAAAATCTTGTAGATTATCTATTTAGAGAAAAATTTATTGGGATTAAGTTGGTGCATAAGGTGATAGATTATAAGGATAAATTTTCTCCTATAGTTAAATGAAAATAATAAGAATGGTTTTAGCTCTTGCAATACAATAAAATTGTAGGTATATCAAATAAATGTTAAAATTATTTTTCAAATAATAATTTACAAGAGGTTGTCTACATGTCATAGCAACAAGGATTTGAAGTAAAATTTTTAGTAAGAAACTTATCTGACTTTACTTTTTTTAATATATTATTTGAATTTATTGATGATATAAAGTATAGTCAATTAATCATTTTATATTTTATTCTAGTAGTATTTTAGTCTTTATATATAAATCATATTTATATATTAAAAAGAATTTGAACAATTTATATAACTATTTATTAGGAAAAATTTAAATAAATAAATAAAATTTATAAATGAATGGTAATCAAGTAGTTCCTGCGTCAATAACATAAATTATCGTTGAAAAATAATTAATGTGGAGAGACAATGTACAATGATAGTAAGGGGTGAAGTGTATTGTGAATGTATTAACAAAAGATTTTAGCTTTTACTTTAAATGCACAAATTATTTGTCTCCACTCTACTCCCCGGCTTAAGAGGTGAGAATTCTTGTAGGCCGCAAAAATTTAATAATAAACATAATATTTTCAAAATAAATAGCACATCAAATGTATTTCTCAATATATGTAGTAAATAAAATAACTATACGTATTTAAGATATCTACACTAGTTTTATTAAACATAATGATCATATAAAAAAACCCAAAATAAATTGTATCTCAAAATATAAAGTTAAAAATAATAACTTTTAAATAAAAAGTAAAATAATTCTTAAATAATTATAAAGTCAAACACAAATAACTCTTAAATAAATAGAAAAATTATTAGAATACATAAAATAACTCAACTATTATCTCTAAGATAAATATATTTAAGATAATTATGGAAGAAAAGTAGTTTTTCCTTTGAAAGAAAACCCTAATAAATGACTTATGACTTGCCCTTTCATTAAGCTTAAGCTTTTGGAGGTACAGAGACTTGCTGTACAAGAAAGCTCCTAATATGATATGATTGACTAAATAAAACACCGATCTTGGCTTAACGGGGAAACTGTTTTTCTTTTGCGAGCAGCAGATGATAACTAAATAAGCCATTGCTAATATTCTGCCTATGATTGATGCCTGCAGCTAAATCAAAAGAGCAGGATCTCTGTCCAAACCAGAATTTCGTAATATATTCAATTTGACTGCATGCCATATATTTTAGATCATATAAATAAATGAAAAATCTTAGTAAACGGAAGGCTGTTGTTTAATTGATTCAATTCAATTGCTGAGCAATTCAGAAAATACTGGACATGAGAAAAATAACAGAGAAACACACAAATTATTAAATGGGTAACGATTGGAGCTGATGATCTCCTTAACTGATTTTTATTTACAGGCAAAATAGATGGATAGATTCACACTTCACACTTTCCATGTTCAAGATAATTCATAGAAGCTAGTGGAAACATATTTATGGAGGTTGCCAGTATGCAGCAGTGAATTGTGATGTTGGTTTTAGTCCTTATGAGTAAATTAAAATTATTATTAACAAACTTTGATATAATTAACTGCTATGGTCTGGATATAGTAAATTTTGATGGGACAATCCTTCCAGCTCCTTATTCCGCTTCTCCAGTTCTTCTACTCGCCGCTTCAAATGATTGACGTAATCTATAGTATGTAGAAGCACTGTAGATTTGTTCTTCTGCACCACATGCAAATAACAAATCTTTTAGTTGGCATGAGTTTTTCAGATATTACAAATATTTTTAGATTTATTGGGTATGTTTTTTTTCAATGTTTCAGATCATATTTAATGATCTATTATCATTATTTTTTTCTTGATGACAGTAATTTGAAATGGAAAAAGAAAAAACAATAGATTAATGGATCATTGAGTGTGATATGAAACGTCAAAGGAAAGACAATAGATCATTGAGTGTGATCTGAAATGGCGAAGGAAAAACAATAGATCACTGAGTATGATCTAATCGTCTAAAGAAAAACAATAGATCACTGAGTGTGATATGAAACGTCAAAGGTAAAGCAATAGATCAGTGTGTGTGATCTGAAACGTGGAAGGAACAATAGAACATTGAGTGTGATCTGAATCGTCGAAAGTAAATCAATAGATCACTGAGTGTGATCTGAAATGTCGAAGGAAAAACAGTAGATCACCAGAGAAAAAAAAACAATAGATGACTGGATATGATCCAAATTGACCAGAAAAAACACACAATAAATCCAAAAAAATTCATAATATTAAACAATTCTTTTAGTTAACCTGTCATAGCTATTACATTGAGATTGAAGAAATAAGAGAAAGATACCTTGGGACACATTGGTAGCAGTGCATGAAGGGCAGAAAATGTTTCCGTCATCTCTCCTCTCCGCTTACGTTCCGCCACCACATGATGAATCGCTAGTTTGTCGTAAATTTTAAGGTCAATATTTATTCCAGATTTTTCACTCCTACTGGTATTGAACGAACTGATTTTATGAGCGTTAAGGCAATTCAAGAAACGTATGCAACGCTTATGTAAGGACTGGGATTTTCTGGGCTGCTCTGAGCCCAGAGGAGGCCTATAATTCTTCCATTCTATAAACGCACTTCCCCTATTCAGCCATGGAGTGGTGGAATTCAAGATTTGTTTTGGCTGCAGCAAGGAGTTGGAGAAGGGAATCTGTGTTTCATTGTAAGATGACTCAGTGAAATCATCTTGTGATAGCTGGTTATCTGAACAGGTGGGGTTTTGGAAGGAGTGGAAATGGGATTCAGGCCACAAGGAAGTAAAATTGTTGTCAATGATGTCTAGTTCCACAGTAGTATTATCTGATAACAGATTGGAACAAGATGGTGAAGACAACAAGGAATGTAAATCTTGATAATTTGGTGAGACACAATAAGTGGTATTATCGAAAGAATCTTCATATCCTGTCTGCTCCTGCAACTGTATTTACAAATCCATTTTGAACAAATTTCATTAGACTACGTAAGAAAAGAAAAATCCAAAGAAGACATATCTAACAAGATAGACTTACAGAATTGATCTTGAAATTTTGCTCCATGACTGAGAAGCGTGACAGTATAGAAGACGTTTTTATGGATTGTAATCCATGAGTGAATTGGGTTATATTTGTCGTCTTCCATAGTCAATGAGCAACGTGCAAAATGAATAGGGTCTCTAGACGTATCAGTCAATGTCACCATCAGTGCGACTTCTTGCATTGCTTCGCGTGGTGATTTGCATTGATTGCTTGGAGCACTATAAAACTGTTTTGAAGGGGTCAAATTATCTTTACTAGATTTGCGCTTGAGAAAATTATACCAAGAAGGCAGGCTATTAAATTTGACGTTCACTTATGGCTGCAATTTTCAAGATATGGCTGTTTTTTTCAAAATTAATATTGGTTTGAGTAAATTGGCGAGGGTGATGGTATGTCTCTTGATTACGCTATTCATCAAGGTTCAAACCTTCAAAGGTATGATATAAGAGATGAGGTCACAATGTGCCGCTAGCGACTTTGACAAAATGGATACCCCTCAATCTTTGGCTCTTAATCAAAGAGGCATCAACATAGGCTCATGCTCCTATATTGAATAACAAAACGTATTGGTGGAATTTTGAGTTGGCATGAGTAGTAAACTAGTTAAATTCATGTGCTAGATTAATTTATTTAGGACAACTATGCATTAGGGCAATCATGAGTGTGCAACTTCTAAAATAAAAAATAAAAAATTGCTTTCCAAATAGAAAGAGCAAGTGAACAACATAGAAGAACATAAATAGCATGTGTACATAAAAAATATAATAAAATATAAGTCAAAAGGAACAACAAGATGTGTGACTTGAATTGTCGCCCCTACTGAAACCTTTCCCTTTGATATCATAATATACAAGTGATGTGAGAACAAAGGCATCATGTACTTCTGGGGAGCTAGCATTTATTTTTTAATTTGTGAGAGGTATCATGACATGTATCATTTGTAATTTCTGGCTCATTTTGGTTCTCATTATGTGTCTTTGTAACCATGCTATCATAAATTATTTGATTGATGTGTATTTCTATCTAGACCCTATCTCGCTCTTCATTTTACGTGCCACATGATGTCCTACATGTTTTATTTCACACTCAACTATTATTTGAATTGTCACCAACCTTAGCATAATCCTCTCTCTCATGATAAAGTGCTAAAGACATAAGTCCATAACTATTAATGTATAAAACATAAACCACCATCTTGCCAATAAGATCTTGAATTTTATGCTTGATTGAAATATATCTACTTTATTTGGTACTAGAGTTTGATCACCTCAAATTCTAGGTGTCTAATGGAGGATTCTTTTGTAACAATCTTTATTTGAGTGGGAGCTTGCACATAAGGGTTTTGATCTTACTATAAGAAGAGATGAAAAGTACATCCAAAATGTTGGATTTATCACATCTTTTTATATATTTAGTCTATAGTATAGTTTAATAATTAATAAATAGGTTAGTTTTATTGTTAGTAAATAAAACAAAGGTTAGTTATCTAGAGGTTTGGGTGGTTGAACAATAGCATGAATTTTATAAAGCCCCTTGTATGCAATGTAAAATAATCATCCAAAAATTAATATCATATTTTATATTCTTTTGATATTGCTATGTGACAATGGTGCAACCTGGTTTTGTTTTATGTTTTCTCTACCATTTCAATATGGTATGAAAGAAAGGCTTTGATCTATGAGAGTGATGATGTGGGGGAATGTATCTCAACAATGGAATTTCAAATCCCATGGGTGAAATTTAATTATTTTTTGTGCATTTAAATTATTTTTTGGGTGTTTAAATCATTTGTTGGTTGTTAAAAATAGTTTTTCTAAAGTTTAGTCACTATTGGATGCCCAAGTTAATATTGGAATGTTTAAACTATTGTTTGAGAATTTTAAATCATAGTTGGGTGTTCAAAATCATTTTGCATGATTCAAAATAAAATAAATTTCTTATTTTGCAATGAAATTTAAAATTTTACTATGTTTGGGAAAGTTATTGAAGAGAAGAACAAAACTTAGGAATATTTTGATAATGCTATTAGTATTCAATGAGAAATTTGATGTAGAAAAGAGAATAGCAAAATAGTGGCATGAATCTTATACATAGTTTGGTGAGTGCGGATGATTATTTATTATTATTATTATTTATTTTATATTTGGAGTGATAGGGAAAATAATGCGTTATAAGTTTAATTTTATCATATTTTATAAAATCATTATAAGGGTGTATTATGCATTTAAACCCACACTCAAATTTTCCCCTTTGCATATGGTCACATAATGCATGGCTTCTTTCCATAATGTTTATGTTCTCCAATCCATTCATGTTACACTTGATCAATAGAGATTTCAAATTCACATGCTTGCACTATCAAATATTTTAATGAGACATCAAATAGATAAAGTGTAAAAGAATATCACATTGGAGGTTGGAGGTAGGAGGTCTATTATCATCTCGAGTCAACTTTTATCTTAGAGATGATACACTGCATGAGAAGCACCATTTTTCATCTTGAGGACCCTTTCATGGAGCAAGGGGGCATGAAAGTTTTTTTTTTAGTTTATAGATAATTGGGTTTGTTTCATTCTACAAACTTAGTGAGTGGTACCTATGGATAATTGAGTTTGTCTCAGTGAATAGTTTTACAAGTTTGTAATTTAGGATAATTGAGTGAGTATCGATTCATAGTTGGTTAGTGTTTTTCTTGTGGATAATGATGTTTGTATAGATTCAGAGGAGTAATGTACTTGTGAATAATTGAGTATGTCTCGATTCATAGGTATTTTGTCAGTTTGATAGTTAGGAGATCTATTGATGTGTTTAGTTTGGAATTTTTTAGGTGAGTGAAGAGAATTGGTGGAGATGCTTCATCAAATTTTCTAAAAGGGTTGTGTTTAGTCCTCGTACTATTTATCTCTTTCTTAAGATTGATGTAATAAGGGGGAGTGTTGGATTTATTACATATTTTTAAATAGTATTCTTTATTGTATAGTTTAATAAGTAATAAGTACGTTAGTTTTATTGTTAGGAAATAAAACAAAAGTTAGATGTCAGGAGGTTTGGGTGGTTGAATAATATAATGTCTTTTATGAAGCCTATTGTATGCGATATAAAATAATCATCCAAAAATTAATATCATTTTTATACATCCATTTGATATTGTTGTGTAACAATGGTGTGCTTTGGTTTTATTTTGCATTTTCTCTACTATTTTAATATAAAATAGAAATGGAGAAGTTATTGGGCACAAAATTTGAGCTTTAAGAGCTCAAAGTAGAGAATATTCTCATGGATAGAGATATCTGGGACAAAGTATCCAAATCCAAGCCAGTCTAAGTCACAAGAAGACTAGTATAACTTGGACAAAGAAGATAAGGATAGATCTTTTTTGGATAATTAATTTTTTTTGAATGTGCATGAAGAGATTATTGTAACAATATTTTAGAAGAAATTGGGTGACATTTATCATGTAGGTGGAGACCACCAATCAATATAACCTTTTCCACAAACTTTCATGTAAGTATTGTTACCCATCAAAATGTTAGGTGAACTACAAGGCTCAAAAGAGAGAACATATCCATAGAAGATTCCATATGATGAGATGCACTCGAATCAAGAATCCATTGCCCATTTTTAGTAATAGTGGAAGCCAAGAGTGCTTTACCTTTCATCCCATTAGAAAATCCTGCATTCCCTATCTGTGTAGGTTTGGATGATGATGCAGATAGAGATGTAGAAGAAGGAGACTTTGATGAGGGCAGAAAGATGTTGTTCTTCTGAAGAAGGCGAGTAAGCTCATCAATCTTCTTAGTATAACCCCTATGCTCATCATGTCCATATCTCTTACAATAAGCACATTTGATCTTCTTCTTTTGTGATGGTTCCTCTTTGGAAGAGGTTTTGGTCTCAAGAGTAGGATCCTTAACTTTCTCATTAGACTTAGAATCCTTATTCAGTTTCTTGTTCTTTCCACTTGAAGATTGAGCCATCAAGGCATGACTCTTAGGAAGAGCATCTATTTGAATCAACTTGGCTTGTTGCCTAATTAATATATCACAAAACTCCTCAAATGAAGGCATCTTATGATATTCTCCCATGGCATCTATAGTAGAATAGAAGGTAGAGACAAACACTTGAAAGGGACCTCTTAGTTTTGACAAGATCAAGAAAATACACTCCTGATCATTTTTGGCATGACCACATCCTTTCAATTATGACAAAATAAACTTGAATTATGCAAGGAAATCCTAAATAGTGGGAAAAAAATCTATGGAGAGAGGTGAGATCAGCTTCAAGTTGTAATATTTTGAATTGATTGACCTTACCATACAACTTAGCAAGCTTATCCCACACCTCTCTGGCTATTGTTCACTCCACAATATGAAACAAAAAATTATCAAACACATGGAGACCTATGAGTCCTCTTTCCTCATCCATTTGTTGCGATGGAAAAATTTCTCAAATTCCTCATGGTGCACAAGGTAAGATAGTTGAGTTCACTACTGATCATGTATACATTCGAGACATACATACTAAAGATATAATTGCTACATGGGTGGTGGATCATGCATCTCGCTTATATTCTGATGAAAGAGCTAAATAAAATAATTCATTCAATTGAAACAAAATTAAATAGCCCACTTAAACTATTGGAAAACATTCTTCATAGGAAAACAATTCTTGCAACAAATATTGTAACCTAGGTTTGCAACTTGCAACTGGCAATCTCAAATTTAATTAAACTTTGCTAAATGAATTACAAAAGTCGAAAAAGGACAATAGGGTTGCAACAAGCCCATACAAGACTTCTAAAAATCACCACAAAATGATTTGCAACAACAAATCAAAACTTTGCAAACAAATTTTTCTCTAGCACCTGCAACAACAAAACTTTCAAAACAACCTCAACAATTCAAATTTGCAACTATTGGTGATGTTCATGGCTTTGCAGCCAACCTCCAATCTGCAACAACACGATTAAAACTCCTTCCTAGAGGTATGCCATCCCTCCTTTTTTCCCACCCTTCAAAATCGTGTTTCCAAAATTTCTCTCCATGCTTTCAACAACCTCCAGAAACCCCACTACATGCTTAGGAAATCAATGACAATTTAATTCTTTTCCTTTCTTGCTAAGGTATGCCATATCTTGTGGCAGAAAATTCAAACTCCAATAAAGCCAATAAATCATAAATTAATTCATTTTTTTAATTGCTTGGACAAAGAATAAAATGTAGAGGTTTTATTCTCCACTTGCCAATCCATAAAAAGCAAAAATAAAATAAAATCAAGTCCTAGGTGCCTACCTCCAGTCCTTACTTGTTAGGGATATGAATCTTGTGCTTTAAATCATCCATTATCCCATTTTCAACACCCATAACGAGTTTATTTATTTATTTTGCAACTGAAATGCTTTATTCTATTTTTTTTTGTTTTAAATCCCACTAGTCAACTTGTCAAAGTTGCACAAGAATTTAATTGAAAAATTAATTTAATTGCAGATAAATATTTATCCATCCTCACCATATAATTCAAACCAAAAATTAATCCACTTCAAAAATCCAAAATTGCATAATTAAAAAATTCAACCTTTTTGTTGACATAGGATTGCATGTCACCATGGATGCTCTTGCATCAGAAACCCATGGTAGAAAAGAAATATTTCATGAGTTGCACTCAGAAATATTTATAGAACCTGTGTTTGTCTTGGATCCACCTCACTGCCTAGGTCTATTTCTTAACAAACAAAATTTATGTTTTTGAGTGCTTCAAGGTTTCTAGAACTATGGTTGAAAAATAGCTAACAATATTAAGGTTCTTAGGTTTGATCAAAGGGGGCAATGCACTTTAAAAATATTTTGGAAAAACCATAAAGAAAATGGAATTATGAAACAATGCATAATTCCACATAGTACTTAGTAAAGTGGAGTGTTTGAAAGAAATAATATAACCATAGTTGAGTGTGCTAGAACAATGCTCAAAGGTCAGTACCTCTCTAACAATTTATGGGTTAAAGTTGTAAATATAGCTATGTATTTGAAAAATACAAATCTAATATAATTCCAACAAAGTTCTTATAGAATAAAACTCCTCATGAAGCTTTCATTGTTAACAAACCAATTTTTAGTTATTTGAGAGTTTTTGGAAAAAAATATTTTCTCACATTTAGAAAGAAAATAGAAGGAGATTGGATTCATAGTTATTCAAATACATTTTTATTGGTTATTGTGCTAATCATAAAGATTAGAAGATGCATAATACTACTATACTCATATAGTTTTTACAATTAGGGATGCTATATTTCCTAAATATGCATATCACATTGAAGAGGAAGATAGTCTTGATTCTTAGAAAATTCTTGACTAAAATATTAAAAGTGCAAAGATGGAAGAAATTGAAGATAATCAATATGATGTTAAAATTTAAAGTGTCATTGAAGCTAAAAGTAGTAGGAGTGCATCAATAAATAATGAAGCTAATACATCATGAAACGAGGCATTGAGAAGATCCACAAGAAAAATTGAGACACCAAACATGTGTAATGAATATAATTTGACGTCTCATTTTATGCATGTAGATGAACATCTATGTTTTGAAGAAGCTAAGGATCATAAAAAATGGATGATAACTATGTAACAAGAATATAGTAAATTATGAAAAATGGCTATTGGGAACTAACTAAATTACTTAAAAGTAAAGTTACATATATAATTAGGCTCAAAATGGTTATTCAAGTCTAAGTTCAATGATAATTGTAGTATAGAAAAATTTAAAGAAAGATTACTTGCAAAAGGATCTTTACAAAAGAAAGGAATAGATTATGAATATATATTTGCACCTATAGCTAAATGGACACCGTTAGACTCATGATTACACTTGCTACTAATTATAATTAGGATTTAAATTAGATGGATGTTTAGTTGGATGTTGATTTAAAAGAAGAAATCTATCTTGTTTAACTAGAAGGTTTTATAAAAAAAGGACAATAACTTCTTGTATGTTGGTTAAAGAAAGAATTTTATGGTTGTAAACAAGTCCCAAGGTCAGGTATGCAAAAATTGATAACATCTTCTTTCAACAAGAATTTATAAAAAGTAGGAGAGATCCAAATTTGTACATATAGAAAGATGAACATGACAATGTTTCTTTGATTTTCTTGTATGTTGAAAATTTTATCATAGTAGAGAAAATTACAGGATTGATTGATGAAATTAAAAAAATCTATTACATGAATTTGAAATGAAGGATATT
This sequence comes from Sequoia sempervirens, assembly GCA_007258455.2. Lineage (NCBI taxonomy): Eukaryota > Viridiplantae > Streptophyta > Pinopsida > Cupressales > Cupressaceae > Sequoia > Sequoia sempervirens. Next base: position 66,276,996 of record VDFB02379711.1, read on the forward strand.
GGAAAATATGCATTATTGCTTAGGAATTGAAGTATGGAGGAAAAATGGTAAGACTTTGATTACTCAAAGAAAGTGTACAAAGAAATTGGTTAATATTTTTAATATGTATGCGTCTAAATTATTCTCTCAATTCCATTTGAATAGAATGTTAATATTTCTATTATTGATGATACAAGACTTGTAATTTCACTTTATAGAGATACTTGATGGGAAGTTTGAACTACTTAACACAACAAGACCTAATATTGCACACTTAGTTAGCATACTCATTTAATTCATGGCTAAGACACATGTAACCCAATGGAAATAAACAAAGAGATTTATTTGATACCTACAAGGAACTATTACATTTGGTATTGAATACACTAATATTTTGAATGTTGATTTGATAGTTTTTCATATTCTAATTGGGTAGGGGATTCAAATGATAGAAAATTCACCACTAGATTAGGCATTGTTTCTTGGAGAAGCAAGAAGCAATGAATTTTTTCCTTGTCCTCTACTAAAGCTAGATATAAATAATTGTACAATGCTACCTATGAAGTTATTTTGTTAAGTTAGATTCTTGAAGATGTGAGAAAAGCAAGAAGGATCAACACCTATCAATTGTGACAATCAAACTTCAATGAATGATAAACAATCCAATTTATCATGCTAGATCAAAACTCATTGAAACTAAGCATCATTTTGCAAGAGAAAATATTCAATCACAAGAGATAGACTTGATGTATTCTAACACAAACATGGCTGATGTATTTGCTAAACCTTTGAGTAGGATAAAGTTTGAAATATGTAGAGATAAGTTAGATGAAGAAAATCCAATTCTTCATTAAGGGGTAGTATTAAAATAATGAATAACTGAAATTAGCACATGTTGAATAAGTGCTATCAACATACTTTAGTGTTGGCAATAGGACTTGTAGATTTGTCACAATTAGTCACTTCATTGTTAGTCAATTCCAATTAGGTGTTAAGTGTAAATCCACTTTTAGAAGACTTCGTTAAGCTTCATTGAAATTATATAATTATAATCTCTGATCATGTAAATTACATCAAGAAGCTCTAAAATTATAATAATGTAAATTACAAGTTTATTTAATTTCATCATTTTGAATTTATAATTTTTTCTTATATTAAAGTAAAATAATTTTGTAATTTTTTTTTTACTTTTCTTAGACTAAAATAGTTTATTAAAAATATATTATTACTATGCAAATTGAAGCAATTAACCTAATAAAATTAATATTAGAAAGAAGTGGAAGAGGGAAGATTTCCAAGGATAAGTGTGACTTTATGAGTTGGCAGCAATTTACAAAATGAGTAACCGACAAAGACATATTTAATGAGAACAATTTTGGGATAAAAGCACGTGCTTTAAATACATTTTTTCTCACTTTGAGTGCTCTTCTTTCTTTATTCCATGTGACATTTTTACCTAACTTCATGACATAATTTTTTAGTGGGCTATCCATTCAAACTTTCAGAAAAAACTATTATAATACATACGTGAATATTATACTATTAGAATTAAGTTTTCAATCAATTCAATACACTAAAATACATCTGTATCAGTAATTTAAAATTATAAAACTTTATTTTTTTTATTGGAGAAAAGGACTTTATCAGAAATTACATACTCTTACACCAGCAAGGCCAATACATAATTCTTAAAAATAAGTCAAGAAGTAAAACATACTTTATATAAGTATTAATTTAAAGGTGTAGTAAAGGTGTAGTTTGTATTGGATTAAGTTTTATAATTCTGAAAATATTTTATATTTTTTTATCTAAAGATTTGAATAATTAAGATGAAGAAATAGAAATGCTAGATAATTTTTAAAAAATTGGTTTATTTTTAATTTAATAAGTTTAATTGGTTGAGATTGGTATAATTTTAATTGAATTAAAGTTTAGAATTGAGAAAAAGAAGTTTATATTTGTTAATGTGAACAAAAATTTGAGTTATTGAGATAGTTTATTTAGATTTTGACGGCTTCTCAATTTCGTCAGCTTTAGTTAATTGAGACTATGAAAAAAAGATACGACCTAGAATTTGATATTGATTTAATATCGATATGATTTTACAGCTTTGATGGATAAGACTAGGTCACATCCACCACTTTTATAAAAAACACATATAAATTATACAAATCGAATCTACAATCATATAACAAATAAACTAATAAACTAATAAAAATTTAAAAGATCATAATCATAAATTAGGATTAAAACATGTAAGAAGTCAAGATTGTCCTATATTATATCGGAAGATTTTTCTAAAAAGCATGTGCTTCAAAAGATCACATCTGAACAAGTCTTTTTCGTAGAAAATGGTTGCCCATATACCTAGGCTATTTCATTTAAATTACATGGATCTTCATATGACCATTTCAAGGTTTGTCATAAATCAATACTGAAGATTTCAACACGTGGCAGTCCATCTGAATAATAATTCTTACGTTAGTAAAATGGATGCTTACCAACAAATGCCATTTGATATTTATGTTTACTAAAAGGCAGACAGGTTTTGGTGTATTTTCATGTCCTCCAATTTTAGTCTATGTTTTGTTAAATAGTCTATGTCATGGCTCTTGTCGTATGCTGAATTATTTAGAATTTTAAAGTTTAGTGCATGAATAAAGAAATGTAATGATAATAAAATACAGACAGGAAATTGAAAGACATAAATTAGGCCATGTGCTAAATAAAAAAGTACAACATTCTTAATATATTTAAGAATCCAAACAATTTATATGTTTATTTATTTTTATTAAAGTTTATATAAATTAATTTCAAAGAAGATGATAAGTCTTATATATTTATTTATTTTTATATAAATTAATTTTAAAGAAGATTACAACACTGATATGCAATTAAGAGTTGCAAGTGGCAGGATACACATCAAGTTTATTATTTTTTTTTAAAGATTTGATCTTTCAAAATTGACATTTTAATATATTGATTAAAATAAAGTTGAATGCATGTATATAAAAATCTAAATGAATATTTTGTAAAAAGACAATGATAATGACAATTTAGATACAATCAAAAGAGTACATGAGTGGGAATCTATGAGTGAGAATTGAATTTAAAGAAAAATAATCTTAATAAAGATTATAATATTGTAAGGGAGAAATTTGTATATTTATGTTAATTTTTATTTAATTTTAAGTTTATTTTTAGAGAATATTTTAATTTGATTATATAGTGATATGTGGTATATTTTTCTTGTAGGTTTCATTGTTTTTCTCATTCTATCTATTCTCATACATCCATATTTTTAGGTACCTCATTTACACTTATTTCATATATTCATATCATTTATCAACCTTTTAAATTCTCACACACTCCCCATCTTGGGTCATTTCTAGGGTGCACAAGATTGATCCCACACAATGTAGATTTGATCCAAAAATAAAAATTTCAAAATTCAACTGTAACCTTGCCTTTTCTTCATAGCTATTAGGAGCCACTTGGTATATATTTCTCTAGGATGGTTAATTATGTTCATTTACTTAAAGAAACTCATTTGAATACTAAAAATAAAATTGATCATTATTTTAAATTGTAGAGATTACAAGACACACTTTCAAGACACTTGGAATTAGAAGATTACAAAAATTAAAACATTATATCAAAATCAATGTCGAGCACTTGCATTCTTGTCTATTGTTTGCTAATCTTTGCCACGACCATAAAGCTATTCCAATCAAGGGGCTTGATCTAGGATAACTCGATCCTTGCAATCTAGTGAATTTTCCAAGGTACTTTAATTACTAATAGTCTTTAATAGTTAGTAGAGGACACATCACCCAATGACTCGAATAATAAAAATATATACCATACCAAATTAGGGCTAGGCATCAAGTATCAAATCCATTTGTTAAAAAAGTGAACTATAGCTACAAAATCATCTTGAAGTTATTATAGTTCTACACAAGAAGTCCAAACATTGAGCATATCCTGATTACTTATGTTTTTATACCTAGGCAAGAAGAATATATACAAACACTAGGTTTTACTTTCACTATAGATCAAGAATCAATTACTAAATCTTTTTTATTTAATTTCATTTAATAACATTCATTTAGATATTTGATCTTTTCCCATTCATTTTTGATTAACCTAAGTTGATTTATGATTAATTGTACTCAATTATTTAATTAACTGTAATTAAATTTAGAAAGACAATTTTTCATTCACAAATATATGTGATGATTATATAAAATAATACTTATAGATTATTACTTAGTAAACATAAATTCAATTTCTAATATGGATTTTTAATAAATTTAATAAATAAGTTCTAAATTATAAGAGGAATATAAGTTTTTCAATTTATTCTTTATAATAATAATAATATATTATTCATTATTTTAAAAAAATTGAGAAAAAAAATTATTTATTCAAAGTAGAATTTATTTGAGATCTAATGAAGGTGTTACTACCTATAAAAAATATTTAGAGCTCCTCACTAATCACATAATGAAAGGTATTTTGATTAGATATGTTTGAGATTTTTCTTCACAAGGTTAATTTTTTTTATACAAATAAAAATTTGTATAAGGATATCAAATTAATCAGATCTCATTATTTCAACTATTGTTATTGAAAAAATTAAGCTTCCCTTGACTAATTGAGTTGCTTACTCTAGTAATAATGTATCAATGAGTAAATATGTTTTGCAAACATTGTGATTATAGCTTTTTAGATCTGTCATGCTCTAGTTTGCACTTCCACACAAGAATAAAGTGTTATAAAAAAATACTATATCTTATTATTCTTAAAGAAAATCCAATGAAACTATATTCATACTAGGTTACTCTCACCTATAAATATTATATAACAATAAAATATAAATTATATAATCTATAATGGGTAGAGGGTATTTTTTTTCTTAAATTTGGTGGTTTCAAAAGATACTAAAACAAATCATATATAAGGTATGATAATATAAAAGGTACAATACCCCACACACATATGCATGTATGTATATATGTGTATATATAAATATATAAAATATATATGTGCATGCATGTATATGTATATATATAAACATATGTATGCATGCGTGCGTGTGTGTGTGTGTGTGTATGTATAAATTTTAGTCCTATGTATAATTAGTAATATGTTAAAATAAAATGGTTAATGAGGTTGCATTAAATAGAATTGAGGCTTCAAAGAAAAGTTCACCAAGAAATAAAATAGGATATGAGGGTTTGACAAAAGTCCAATTGGAGAAGGCTCTTTCTCCTTTAAAGGTCCAATCCATAGTAGGGAGAATGAAGCTTCAATGTAGTTGACTATATCAAATCCTACTAATTTAATACTATAAATTATAGATTCACGTATTGAAAAATAATAACTTGGATATACAAGCTGATGTTATGATTCCAAACCCATTGGTAGAGGAAATAGAGAAACAAGATGTTTCTTTAGTAGTCCAAGATTCAAGGAAAAAGACTCAATGAAGCAAGATGATAGTGAATACATCTCAAGAAATTATGAAGGGGTGTCCAATCATGGAAATGTTGCTAAGGTTTTGGAATTAGATACTCCTCCTAATCCCAACCAGATGGCTAAAACTAATATGGAAATGGATTCTAATCCCAAGCTTCATAGTTGAAGCTTTGCTATAGAAAATCACAAATGAGATATTGTAGAATATATTCCCCCCGTCTCTCAAGTTCCCTCTTCAAGGTCTCTGCCAGCAATGGTAGAATAGATCCTAGCAGAAGTAGGAGAAACAAACATTGATGAAATTGCTGAGGAGGATCTTGTTGGCACAACAAGGACACACAATTGAGAGGGGAGGGTAAATCAGTTGTGACAGAAACTAAAACTCTTCTCTTAAATCTTAACTTAATCTCAGATCTGATGAATAAGTAATTAACCATAAACAATCAACACATCAGAGAGATAAATAACACATTTTTTTTTGCATGGAAACCCTATTGGGGAAAAACCACAATGGATGTTAGTCCATAAGATTATACTCTGCTAGAAGTATAAAAGAAACAATGAGGGGAATGCACATACATTTAGGCACACTGCCTAGAGCTCACTGCTCAATTACAAAAGAGGACTCACTCTCCAACAATAGAGTTTGGATTAAAACCATCCAAGATTTGTGAATTGAGAAAATAGCTTCTACACAAGCTTGATTATAGTTCCAATTAAGCTCAACACTTCTTCACACTTCACACATTCTTCTTCACACTCTGCTCAACAATCAAATGATATTTGCACATACACACATAGGAGCACACGAAGCATCATCGCCAATAATGAACTGATCACCCTTATATATCCACTACATGAAATTCCATCACCTCTTAGTCAGCCAAAGAAAAAATATATATTTGTAATGTCAGCCCAAATTTACAAATAAAATTTTAACGCGTATCCACCAAGGTCAGCCACAACATAGTGGAGACCCAAATTAATATCTCCAACACAAGAATACTTTAATTAATTTCACCTCGAAGATCCACAACACATAGTTACCAATGACATGTCGGCCAAGAATAAGAAAAACCAAACATGCACACAAAGATATTCAACCATGAACTCTTTTGAATAATGTGGATGTACCACAAAGATAGAGAATGATCTAGAGACACCACATAACACCAAGAAAAAGTAGAGAAGCATCCGTAACAACTGAGAAAACAAGAATTATAAAAACTTCATTCAGGAACACTGACAGAGACCAACAACACACTGTCAGACCACATCATACTCAAAACTTCATGCGAACCTCTGTAACTTCCGGTAGATGATCTAGAAACATTCAACAATAGACCCTTAAATCCACATCATCTAATCTTCAACATACATAACACAACGAATTCTTGACCTGCACAGTTCCACTAGGAACCAAGAATAATTTCTTTTACAATTTTCTCAATATCCTCGACATATACAATCTTCAATGCACCAAATGCTAATAGTGTTGACATCAATTACAACCACATATCAGATACCATATCCACAACATCCAACAATCTCCCCCTTTGGAATTGATGGCAACACATGATGTTAAAAATACCATCAACCCAACAAACTGACTTCTTCTGTACTTCTTTCAACTGAACTTCTCTTCTCAAATTTTTTTCACAATACACTTCTCCCCCTTTTACATGAATGGTAAAGGTAACCACGACCTTTCCATGCACACGCTCTGAACCACATATCTGCACATCTGACTACTCCCCTTGAGTAGTAGCCATGAAAACATCAATCCAGATTAGAATATAGCTATGAATCTCTAAGATTAATGCAAATAAATGCATCTTTAATTCTTATGAGGAGGGGTGATTACCCCTAGCATCCCTGTGAGATACTCAAAAGTATCCTTCGATAATGGCTTAGTAAATATATCTACAATTTGTTCTTGGGTAGGTACATATTCTAGTCTAACTTCTTTCTCATTTATTTTCTCCCTCAAGAAATGAAACTTAATTGAAATATGCTTAGTCTTAGAGTGTAGTACCGAATTCCTTGAGATGTTTATTGCATTTGAATTGTCATAGTATATGGCAATAGGCTCTTCATATATCACTCTGATATCTCTCAGCATCTATTTCATCCATATCACTTTATTACAATTATTTGTAGTATCAATGTATTCTACTTCAGCAGTGGATAGAGAAATTGAATTCTACTTTCTGCTCAAAGAGGATATCAACTTCTTCCCTAGGAAGAAAGCACCACCACTAGTACTTTTCCAGTCATCTACATCACCAGCCCAATTTGCATCAATGTATGCACACAAAGTGAGATCATCATCCTTTGGATACCAAAGTCCAAAGTTACCCGTTCCTTTAACATATCTAAAAATTCTTTTGACAACAGTCACATGTGATTCCTTTGGATTAGCTTAAAATCTAGCAACAATACATACAACATTCAACAGATCTAAATGATTTAGATTACTCTCAACCACTCTCAATATCCCAGTCTTAGTTTGATGTGATGAATTTATCTCCCAAGATAAGTCCAAAGAAAGGGAAAAAGTGTAAAACAAGGAAAATTCAAGAAGAAACTACAACAAGTTTACAAATTACCTTGGATAAAAATTTGTATCTGAGACCAAGGAGGGCTTGTTGCTCTTCTCGAGAGAAATAAAGTTCCTTTCATGGAATGTTATGGGCTTAAATTCCCTTAACAAGAGTCACTTGATTAAGCATCATATGATTCAAGTGATACAAATATCTTTCTATTGCAAGAAACTAAATTGTCAGAGGAGCAATTTACAAAGAAATTATGAGTAGATGGACCAAATGGGAAGTCTCTTATATTCCTGTTGTAGGGGTGTTAGGAGGGCTGACAGTCTTATGTGATCTATGTAAGGTTAGGTATGAGTTTATTGCAGCCCAAAAATGGTGGATGCTCATCAAGATTGAATATTATCAACATATATTTTGGATATTTAACATTTACGATCCTACTTATACTACTAGTAAGAAATAGGAAAGGGATTCTTTGTTAGCAACCCTCAATTTGTTAAAGGAAGAATTGATTATCTTAGGAGGGGACTTAATTCTATTACTTCAATGAAAGATAAAAATAGGGGTATCATCCCCCCTCCAAAAATAATGGAGGACTTCTCTAATTTCATCCTAGATAATGCATTGATTGATTGTTTACCAACTAATGGTAAATTTACCTGGAAAAATAGAAGGAAATTTTTTTGTCTCATTGAAATTTTTTTAAATAGGTTCAGATTCCTCTCTATAATCTGGTCCAATAGTAATTTTAAATATGCTTCTTCCATTCTCACATTTCCTAGATCAAATCACTATCCAATCCAATTGGATAACATAGCTTGGAATTCTGTATCAATTAAATTTAAATCATCCTTTACATTTGAACACATGTGGTTCAAGGATAAAAAATTTTCACTTCTCCTCAAACAATGGTGGGAGAATGCACCATTTGTACTAGGCTCCAAACTTTTTCAAATTGTCAAAAATCATCAATTTATAAAAGGATAGATTAAACAATTGAATCACCTCCACTTTAAAAATATTTTTGAATAGAAAATCTTCTTTTACAAAAAATCCATGAGCTTAAAAAATAGGTGATTCAGGTGGGTATGAACAATGAATCCTTCTAGCATCATAATCAACCTTAGAAAGAACTAGAAGAAGTGCTTGCTAGAGAAGAAATATATTGGAAACAAAAAGCAAGAGAAAATTGGTTAAAAGAGGGAGATGTAAATACAAAGCTCTTTCACACTTTAGTTAAGGTCAGATGTAATAATACAATATTCTCTATTAAATATTCCTCTAATGAGGTACTAAAATATGAGCTATAGTTTCAAAATGAGGCTATCTTATTTTCTCTAACCTCCTCTCTAAACTGGTGAATCAGGGTCTTGATTTGGAAGGAAAAGAACATTTTTTAAAAAATCATTCCAAGGGTTCTTCATTTAGAGGATATATTTTTTTTCTTGGCTCCTTTCACCTTGGAAGACCTGTTAAAAATGTAGTCTTTGCATTTTCCCCTAATAAAGCTCCATGTCTGGATGGTTTTATTGCACTATTTTATCAAAAAATATTGGGATTTTGTGGGGAGAGATATCTAGCTAGATTTAGAGGAATTTCATATAATGGCATAATTTTAAAATATCTCAATACTACTCATCTTTCCCTTATTCCCAAAAGAAAAAATTCCATCCTCATTTGCATATTTTTGACCTATTTCCATGTGCAACACCATTTATAAAATATTTTGAAAAGCTATTACTTTAAGGCTTGCAAAACTTATATTCTGAGAATAATTTCAGAGGAACAAGGTGGTTTTATCTTGGGAAAAGAGATAGCTGAAGGGGCAATAATATCCCATGAAATATTGCACTCACTTCATTGAGAAAAAATTCTAGGTATGATCATAAAATTAGAGATGATGAAGGCCTATGATAATGTAAATTGGAATTTCTTATCAAATATTTCAACAAGGCTAGGTTTTGCTACAAAATGGTGCAAATGGATTATTTATTATCTCAAGTTAACAAAGTTTTTAATCTTAATAAAGAGATCTCAAGCTGGTTTTTTTTGAATCCCAAGGAGTAAGGCAAGGGGACCCTCTCTTTCCCTTCCTCTTCATTCTATTGGTAGATGCATTGAGCAGGGCAATTTCAACCTTCCATGCATCAAGTAAGTGGAATGGTATAAAAATACCAAGATATGACATCTCCTACACACATTCCTTATTTAAAAATGATACATTACTATTTGGTTATCCCTTTGTGAGGGAAGCTAAAAATAGTAACTATGTACTGGATAACTATTGTCTAATTTCAAGGAAAATGATCAATATGGGGAAATCAAAAATATTTTTTAGAAAACTAGCACATTGGTAATTGGCCACATCCTCTCAATGTTAGAATTTAGATAGAATAATCTTCCTTGTAGCTATCTAGGTATTCCTTTCTTTGTAAGGGCTCAAAAAGCCTCATTTTGGAGTAAGATCTTTACGACTATTCAAAAGTAGAGTAGCATCTTGGAGGGGTAGATGGTTCTCATTAGCAAGGATATTTACTATGATTAGAGAAATATTATCTACCATCCCATACCATCCCAAATTACTTCTTATCAATGCTTAAAATTCCAAAAAGGGGTTCATGAGAACATTGTTAAAGCTACCAGGGTATGTGCAAGATCATGATGGGCCAAAAAGTGGCGATATGATGGGTATGTGTAGGGTATGTGGCTGATGACATTTTTTTAACCCAAAATTGATGAAACAAAAAAGGGTTTTGGAGATTCTCAACTTTCCACCAATATAAATTATTTTTACTTTAAATTTAATAAATAATTATTATTCATTTTCTATTTGAATTATGACTAAAGTCCCGATTGATAGGTGATTGAAAACATCTATAGCTTTCAAATGACATCACATTTTTGAATCAAAACATGTCACATTCTATGCTTAGATACTATATGATTAAAAAAATTGAATTTCATGAAGTTTTGCCAAGTTAAGGTGGTTAGACATATGAGTTTTATATTTTTAAAAGTTGTAATAAAAAATCATAATTAATTATTTACTTGGAAAAAAATTACAAAAAAATATGCATCACATCGAGACATGAGTCCTCTACTTATATCTAAAATCTTATAAAAAAATTATCATTTTATTGTGGTTAGGATGGTCAGACAAACACCTACTTATTTTTTCCCTGAAATTTAAGTACTAGTACTGCATTGAAATTTCAAATTTTCACTATATATATATATTTTAAATAAACCTAGTAGTTCAAAAACTACATTCAATTTGCTATAGATTCTATTCTTACATATTTTTGAAATAATATAGATAACTTTTTCAAATTTTTATGTCAAGTTGCCTAACTTTGATTTTTCTAAATTTTTTGCCACTTAAGGGCCTTTTTTTTCCATGATGACCCTGCACATACCCACCAAGTAGTTTCTTTGGAAAGGAAATTTAAAAAATTCTTAGAAAATACCTTTTGTTTCTTGGGAAAAATTATGCGAAGATAAAGTTTTTGGAGGTGTTGGTTTACAAAAAATTGAAATTGAGAAATCTAGCTTTAGGTGCAAAGCTAACTTGAAATCTATATACAAATCCCTCATCAAAATGGAGCTGAATTATGAGATCTAAATACCTAGAATTGAAAACTCTGGAAAGAGTCTTCACTTTGGAAAACCCATTGGAAGGTTCAAAGATGTGGAATTTCATCATCACATACCAAGATGTAATCTCCCCTTTTCTGTCATAGACTATCAACAATGGAGAAAAGGTTAATTTTTGGGAAGATTGATGGAATAGGAATCCTCCATTTTCTTCAATTGATGTTTTGCAAGAGGTACAAGATTGTTTAAAAGTAGTTTGGGGGTCAAAATTCAAGCATTATGTAGTAAAAGACAATTCAAATTTTAAATCTAATGTTTCATGGAAATTTTTTTAATAACCCTCCATTTCTCCAACATCAGAAGCAAAAGCTAAAATTAATATTGGATACAAGAATAGTTTTACTTTTAGAATCTAACGAATTTTTTTTTTGGGCCTCATCTAAATTAGGTCAGTATAATGTTAAACAAGGTTATAAATCTTTGACCTTAGATAAGAGGTGCTTCGAGAAGAAGCTAAACATGCAAGGGTTTGGTAGCTTGGGTTGATTCATCCAATTGCACAGTTGTGGAGGAGGCCTGGTCCTCCTCCTTGTTAGAAAGGGCCTGGTTGGAGATACATCCTCTCCCTTGCCAAGCATTCTCTTTGGTTTCACATGCCTTCAAGGTCATTCATTTTTCCCTTTTCTTGCCTTATTTTGGGCTTCTTGTGACTGCATGTGTGAGCCTTTGGTGGTGTTGTGGTAATGATGGCTAGAGATATGGAACCACCTGATGGGTCGTTAAATATTTTTGGTGGTGGGTCTCAAAAAATTCCTCAGCTGAAGTTGTTCAAAGATATTGTAGTAGGTAACAGGTGTTCCATTCTGCACGGGCCAAGTTTTTATTTTAGGAGTCAGAAGATGGTGAGGATGAGGGAGGGGAAGGACCAATTAAGCACCTCTCATCTCCTCCCAAGAAAGGTGTTCTAATTCTGAATTGAGTATTAGATGATGCAATTCTAAACGAAGATAATAAGCTGGTTAAAACTGTATTTTTTTCGTCGTGGTTGAAATTGCTAAAACATCAGTAAGAAAATTTATGGATGAGTGGTTACAAAATGTCTAGGAAAGAAAACTAGGGTTTCAATTTTCTTTATGTAGAATGGTACAAAAAGGTTTCTTTGTAATGTTTTTTAACACCCAAAAATCTCAAGAGGAGGTGGTTAGAAAGGAGTTCCGGCAAGTCAAGAAGTCGGTGTTTCAATCCTTGTATTGAACACCGAAGGCTATAAATGAGGAAGTCTTGGCTCTCTTGAGCCGTAGATGGGAAATTATTAAGTAGGTTTTGTTGAGGCTTTGGAATTTTATTCCACTTCTTCTGGAACCCTACGATAGTATAATTAGGGTTGATGACACCAAGTCTGCACTCCCTCATTCGGATGCTAGGGATTTGGTGTCAATCTACTCAAGGGTGGATATACTAGATGAATTGGTAATCAAATTAAAATATGGCATATTTTTATGTGCCCTTGAAACCCTAGGTGGTGTAAACTCTTGCTATTTGTGTTGTAGGGAGGGACACATAAGGAGAAATTTCCCATTAATAAAGAGGATTTTTTTTCCTTTAACCCAAGGGGGAAAAATGACACTGCCACAAACAACATTGATGGAAACAACACTACAAAAGGAAAAGGATCTCTGGGGAGCAGACTTAACCCTCCCCTTTAACCTACAAAAGGTTTGAATTCCTCAAGTAGAAATTTGGCCAAGGCCGATGGTAAAATTATCACTTACCTACAAGAACTAAATGGTGCTTTGGAAAACCCTAACTCACATGTGTCCATGATAAATGGGGGTCTACATTAAATGATGGTTAGTGAAGATGGGGCTCATATAAATGGGACCCCCATAATTCCTCACTAATAAATGATAAAAAGAATGCACAATAGCTTTCTTTGCAAAAAATTAAGCAAACTGCACTTCAATTCGAACTAGAAAAACTAGATAACATGAGCAAGGAAGTAACCCAAGTCTTTGATCGTGAAAAAATTCTCTCAAAATAAATGTTTAAAATAGACACTCTAGAGTGTTATGCTAGGGATATTGATGAAACCCCCTTGCATGTCAAAAAACTAGTAAATGAATTTGAGGGGAAAACCATCGGCCCTACCTCTCTCCCATTTGAAAGGAAGATAAATGGAAATAAGGACAACTCCATCTTGGTCGATTGACCTTCTAGTGAAGGGGATAATGGGGTAGTTTCCCACCCCACCACTGTATACTTGGTAAATAGGAATGAAACTATGGATGAAATATTGGTACATGATCTCAAAAGTGAGTGCTCTGAACCAGACCATGAATGTGTGGCCATGCACATGTTTGATGGAGTGGCATCTTTAGATGGGATGATTTCACACTCTAAAATAAAGACTGTCGAGGAGATAGAGGGATTATCTACTAAGGATTCCATAGATGGGGAAGGGACCCCCATGGAGATAGCTCTAAGAAATACTAGAAGATATAGAAAAAAGAAAGGGTTGGGTCCTACTGGTACAACATCCAAAGAGTGTCTCCCCTATGGGAAGGAAAAGAGGAAAAATAATAGTGGGATAATTCCAATACCATTTCCAAAAGAGAAGAAATGGAGAGCAAGCTTCCCAAGTGATTTGATAAATTTAAATATAGCCAGGAGCCTCCCCCCAAAGCTAATTTGAATGGAACTCAACTATGTTTCATGGAATATAAGGGGCTTGGAAACCCTGATAGGAAGCATGTGGTTAGGATGTTCCTTAATTAAAAAAATAAAATATCTTGTACTCCTCCAAGAGGTGAAGGCTATAGGATTTTCATTGGAAACTTCTCCCAAACTCATCTAGGGGGATGCCTATCAATTTGTTACTAGGCATAAAAAAGGAAAAGGGGGAGCTGCAATCCTATTGGCTAGGGAGTAGGTTCAGTTTATGGTGGAATCTGGAGTATCCCCCTACAATAGGGTAGTTTGGGTCATCCTTAGGAAGCGTGAGGCATCCTTCACAATTCATTCTATTTATGATCCTAATGAATATAATGATAGGATTCAGCTTTGGAGCTCGCTTTGCATCCTGCAAGACATCCCCTAGATATTCGAGGGGGACTTCAATTTTGTTGAAAAAAGTGAAGACAAGTGGGGAGGGGTGCCCTTGGAATGGAAGGGAAATGAAAGATTTTTCTAGAAATGATTGAAATCTAAGATAAAATTGGTAGATCCAATTGAAGGGTAGAAAAAGGAATGCTCAAGAATCTGGTTCACCTAATGCAATATTCAAAAGGGTGGTAGGAGGATTTACAGTAGGGTGGATAGGTTCTATATCAACAAGGAATTATTCTCTTTGGTTCCTATGGGGGATGGGTATATTGTGGAAGTTACCCCATACACCCTTTCAGATCATCATCACATTAGGGTGAAGATCAACCTCAAAGTTGGCCAAGCAAAAATAAAAGGATCCAATGAAGGCTTTATCCTCAATATTGGGACTCTATAAGATAATGACTGCAAATGTGCAATTGAAACTCTAAGGGAAATAAACAAGTGGATGTATAAGGAATCGAGTGCCATTGACAGGTGGGTTTTGAATTTGTAAGGGTGGAGAACACTCTTCCAGACAATTGGAAGGAAGAAGGCAATGGATAGGAGGGTGGAATGTTCCCTATAGGAGAATCTCCTTGAAATGATGCCTTCTTGAATGACAAGTTGTGTTTGGAAAAAAATAAGTTGAGAAGACTATAGGCCTACAAAGTCAAAGGTCTAAGGGTGAGATCAAAGCTGAACCAGTTGGAGAATGGGGACAAGGGATCTAAATTATTTTTCAAGGTTATAAATGAAAGGAAGGTTAAGGGGAAAATCAATCATATTTGGGTTGATGGTGTAAATCTAACAAGTCAAGAAGATATAAGGCTCCAATTTTTCAAATTCTACAAGAACTTGTTTACCTCAAAAGAGGGTCAGGAGGATTTCCTTAGAGGTAAAAACCTTATAAAGCAAGTTGTTCCAAAGAAGATCAACTTGGTTGATGTTGACTGCCTTGGAAAGATCATTTCAAAAGATGAAATTAGGCAAGCCATCCTCTCTCTAAAAGATGATAAAACACCCAAAGGAGATGGTCTACCTACTGAATTCTATAAAACCTTTATATATTGGATTTGTGATGATTTCTATATGGTGTATAAATAGGCACTAGACAAATTTTCCTTGGGTAGGGACTATTAGAATTGGCTATGGAGATAGCTTGCCAAGATCTTGAGGCCAAATGGAAAGAACAAAGAGAGAGAAAATATGAATATGTAAAGAATAAAATGTATTCTTATCAATTATGATTCAATGATGGATGTGTTGTATATACAATGTAGTAGATCTACCCCTTGGTTATATAGCCAAGGTGAGATATAAGATGTCATAAGATTATGGCAAGTGTCTTAATCATATGGCATGAGACAACTTATAGGTACTACCTAGGTTCACATGTGTTACAAGTCAACAAATAATATAACAACTAATGACCGCTAAAAATTTCTAGAAAGATTCCTTCCTAGGACCTAAGTAAACTTAACATGTAAATAAGTCCCCTAGTAATGAATTAACTAGGTAGAAGAATTTATTTACACCAACACCCCCCTTAAGTGCAACTTAGGGAGTAGCATATTATTATGCAAATGACACAAATATACAAGGATGGGTCCTAGCTACTAGGCCATGTTAGGTACCCATGTACATATGCAATGCAATCTCTCACAAATGGAGAAAAGAAGAAAACCCAATGGGACAAAATCCTCCCCAAAAGAGAGATGAAATACAATAATGAAATGCACTCAATGAAGAATGAGAAAGAAAAAATCCCATGTGAGGAAAATGACCTCCCCCCATAAGAGAGAAGTATAAGAGAGACAAGGCAGCCCCCCTCAATGTTGAGTCTTCTACAATGATGGTAGAAGCTCAACATTGAATGTTGAAGATGATCCAATCTCACTGAATAATGTTCCTCCCCTTAGGAAGAAACAAAACCATGATGGTATGCAGGATGTTAGGAAGATGGATGATGTGTAATGATGTCTCTGAAGCATGCTCAAGTGTCTCCGTTTTGATGCCAAAAGCTAACACACTCGAAATAGGAATTCTAGGGCACATTGCTGAAGAGGACAATCCAAAATCTAGTAGAGATGAATTTAGAACATGATCCAAAGACAAGGATATCCCATTTGAATACAAAGAAGCTTCCTCCAAATTCTATCCCAAAGTATCCACAATCATGTCAAACTATAAAGAATGATCATGTAGAGATTGAACAAGAGGGTCAAAGTGTTCCCTCACAACAACCGAAGAATGATCTTCTCCACCAAAGAGAAGATGAATGCTATCAATGGTGTCCCCCAAATATAAAAGATGAGACTCCACAAATTTTTTTGAAATACCTATCAAGAAGCCATCATAAGTAGCTAAATCTGAAAGACTATAAGTGTCATATCGCAATAAATCACAAGTATCCTCAACTGCAATAGTAGATGGAGGAGATGAAATGCATGGCTCAAGAGCTGGATCTGATGTGAGAACTCCCAAGTTCAAAAATCCAAATGTCTCCTCTAAATCATGGTTCATACTTGAAGTGTGATCAACAATTGAAGGAACAATGTCACCATTAGAAGAAAAATTTGCAAAGGTATACAACTGAGATGAATGATCAACCATCCAAGTAGCAATGATCTCTTGACTTTCCAAGTCACGAATGATGACTAAATCAAGTGTGAACTCCATAGTCCTCCCATCTCCACCATGTAATCTGATATATGGAAAGAAGATTGTTCATCAAATGAGGAACACACAAAACATCCTGGAAAGTGTTGTCCCCAAAAACTAATAGACCCCTTCCCAATTACACTCATGTATGTATTATTTCCCATCAATATAGAAGACATAGTACAAGGATGAAAAGAAGAGAATATAGACTACAAATATTCCATATGATGAGATGCTCCTAAATCTAGAAGCCATCTCCCTGATTCATAACCTGAAAAAGCACAAAGAGCTTGCCCTTTATTTCTTGATGTAGAAGCTTGACCTTTTTCCTTTTTAGACTATTTTGAAGAAGGAGAAGAATATTAAGAAATTCTAGAAGGAAAATCATTTTGATTCTTTTTTTAGAATATTTTTCAACTCATCAATATCCTTCTTATAACAATAGTGTTCTTCATGTCCATCCTTCTTGCAATATGAACAAGTAGGCCTCTCCTTCTTAGATGAATTATCTTTGGAAGATAATTTTTTCTTTGCTTGATCTGAATGTTGATTATTCTTTGCTTTCTTCTATTTCTTATATTATTTTGATTCTTTCATCTGACTAACCAACAATGCCTGATATTTAGAAGTCTTGATGAGACCCATTGATATAAGGTTTTGTTGCTCATGCATCAACATCTCAAAAAATGATGCAAATGAAGGTGTAGTATATGTAGACCCCATAGTAAATCTATGAGTATGAAAGCTAGAAACAAAAGAAGCATAATCAATACCAAGTTTGTTCATTATATTATAGACTAATTGAATGTCCTTATCAATTCCACATGCTTTACTTTGATCTCTTAGATCATTAACCTTAGTGATGTAGTCTTGGATGTTGTCAAAGTTCTTAGGATCAAGGCTCATCAATTCATTATATGTAGTACCATACAATGTTTTCAATTTGTCCAAAACTCCATGAGAATTTTTACATGATTCAATTTGAAACAAAAAATCTATAGAAACTAGTTTGCAAAGACATCCAAGAGCTTTGGTATGTTTAATCATCCATTTTATCTTTTTATCTACATTTGTAGGTTCATGTACCTTATTTTCAACATATAGAGAGTGTCCTTTAGTCATTAGAAAACTCCATGCATTTTGATGACATGTTGAATAATTATATTATGTGAGCAAAGGAACCTTAGAATGATCTATGGAAACAAGAGAGCATAAGAAAATAGATCAAAAGAACGCACCAAGAGAGCCCCCCCAAATCAATCAATTAGGAAAACCCAAGAAATATTTGATTTGACACTTTATATTTAGTGCGTTTATAGTTGCTAGATGCCAAAAATAGCAAGCTAGACTTGATCTTAGTGCTTATAGATGCTAAATTAGGCCATACAATCAAGTACAATTTTTGGTAGAAAATAAGATCAATTTAATCATACCACTAAAAAGTACACAAAAAATTATGCACTTTCAAATAAAAATACACCCAAAAATGTTATTGTAGGAGCAAGATATGAACTCCTGAAGTTCCCAAAATGAGGACGAATCAACAACACCTATAAGAATCTCCAATTTATGGAAATGCCAGACACAAAAACCAAAATCTAATTTCACCACCATGTAGAGCACAAAAAAGCAGCCCAAATAAAAAAAATACTCAAAAAAGGAGCCAAAATGACCGAGTTATGGGCCTTCGAAGTTCACCTGCAAAATCAAAAAGCTCAATGGAGAGGGGGTCAAAAATTTAAAAATTGTGCTGATGTATTGCTGACATCAACAATATATGAGCTTAAATTTGCTGATCTTTGGCCCATCAAAAAGGAATATGCTCTTTCCTCAGAATATTCTTTGACTAGCGACATAATCTTGTTGGACTGATGTAATATTCTCTTGTTGACTGTCGATGGAATCTCCTAGAAATATTTAGTAGGAATCATTGAATTTTCACTAGTTTGAAGAATTTTCATTAGATTTTTATATGGTTATGTCACCGGCTTTTATTTTTTGAACTGCTGAATTTGTTGAAGCTCCCCAATTGATTGTGGGTCCGCAGAGGAAAGGTGGGGTTGTGGAGGCCATGTGGAGGCCTATGTGGCAGGAAGTGGTGGGCTTGAGGTACTACCAGTACTTGCAATAGGTATAGTGTGTAGAAAAATCCACAGAAACTCTTTCATTTTTTTTTTTTGATTTTTGATTTTGATTTTTAATAAAAAAAACTTTCGACCCTTTTAATTTTTCTAAAAAAAAAGTTTCAAAAAATTTCAACTTGAAATTTTTATTTTTTATTTTTTTAAATCATACCACATTAATGATGGTGACCTGGGGGGCCATACAACTCCCTGGGAATTTTTTTTCCTTATCGGAAAACTGCTCTAATTTGGATGATTTGGCAGTCAATATTAAGGTTTTTGGCCCTTCTAGATGTAGTGGTAGGGTTGGATTTGACCCAAAATGCTCCAAAAATGTGGCTACCTTTTGGATTTGGCAACCACTCTTCAGCTTCAAACCCTCATAGATTTGTCCTCATATGTCCGATTTGGATGAAACAAAAAGCAAAATCGACTATCTCAAACCTCCTGAAATCAATGGTGAGCTCAAATTTGCACTAACAAGATCCAATTTGAACTTGAAATAAAGAGCCACAAAGAGGAACCCCCCAAATATGGTATTTCTATCAAGTTTTTTTGATTCTCTAGATCATCATACGATGCAAGAGAAGATCATACTTAACTTTTTAATCTTTACCAACTCTCTTCAAAAAAATACTATCTAATGACACCCAACCCGCTCTGATACCATGTTAGAATTGGCTATGGAGATAGCTTTCCAAGATCTTGAGGCCAAATGGAAAGCACAAAGAGAGAAAAAATATGAATATGAAAAGAATAAACTGTATTATTATCAATTATGATTCAGTGATGGATGTGTTGTATATACAATGTAGTAGAGACCCCTTGGTTATATAGCCAAGGTGAGATATGAGATGTCATAAGATTATGACAAGTGTCTTAATCATTTGACATGAGAAAAATTATCACTACTAGCTAGGTTCACATGTGTTACAAGTCAAAAGATAAGATAACAACTAATGACAACTAAAACTTTCTAGGAAGATTCTTCCTAGGACCTAAGTAAACGTAACATGTAAATAAGTCCCCTAGTAATGAATTAACTAGGTATAAGACTTTATTTACACCAACAAGGACATCAATAAAGGGATAATAAAACTCTTACCAAAGGAGGGGGACTAATCATTGGTAAAAAATTGGAGGCCAATAACCCTCCTTAATGTCTCTTATAGATCCTTGAAAAAATCCTTGGCAAGAGATGTTTTGGTTTACTACCCTCCTTGATCAATAGCTCCCAAATGGGCTTCATAAAGGGGAGGTACATATTGGAGAACCTTATAACCAGTTGGGAAGCCTTGGAATGGGCCAAATGGACAAGAAAAGAATCTACAATGATCTTTCTTGACTTTGAGAAGGCATATGATAAAATTGAATGGTCCTTTGTTCTAATGGTCATGGATGCATTTGGATTTCCAAGGAAATTTTGTGACATGATTAAAACGTTGTTTCAAGATGCAGTTTCCCAAGTAGATGTGAATGGAAATTGTATTGAGGAATTTATGCTAGAAATATCTATAAGGAAAGGATGCCCCCTAGCCCCAGTCTTGTTTGTGATTGCCATTGATGCAATGCATTACATCTTAAGGGATGGTAGGTCTTCTCTAGTAGTAAAAGGAATTAGGTTCCTAGACAATAATGAGCTCATCAACACTTAGTTTTTCAATGATACAATGTTGTTGGTTGAAATGGAGGAAGGGATCATAGCCAAGTTAATGGTAAAACTTGACATTTTTTGTCAAGCCTTAGGGGCAAAGATTGCATTTTCAAAATCCTGCATGCTTGGATGGTTAGATACCCCCCTTGATTGGATAGAAAAATTTAACCTCCAGTGGGGTGGTCGCCACTATTGGCATATGGCTTCTGGTGTTGTCATTGATGGCAATATAAGTAATTGATCCATCCACACTTCAGTATCTGACCATACTAGAAGACAAAATAAAGAACAGGGTATGCGACTGAAGTTGAATCTGTCAAGTGGTTTGCATTACTAGTTAATCAATTTTGGTTGTGGATCTCAGGGAAGGTCATTGGGTATATGAAATGTATTATTCTTGAGTTTTTTGCTGTCGCATTAATTGGTGTACAAGTTATGAGATCCGGTTGTTTGATTTTCTGTTCAACAGTGCTAGAAGGTCGACTAAGTGAATGTTGGGTGTTTCAGATGTTTAAGGAAAAATTGTTTGGAGTATTTTCGTATTGGAGATTTTGTTTTGGGTCCTAACTATGATATGGATGAATTTTGTGGATGCACATTAAATGTTAATCAAGATTTGAGCCGATAGTTGGAAAATATTTTCTACTTTATTGAAGCCGACATATAGCGATTGAATCCTTGGTGGCATATATATATATATATATATATATATATATATATGAGATCAAATAATTCATTTTGGTGTGTGTGTGAATGTTCGATATGTGTTGATGTGTGTGAATATTAGAAGAGTAGTTGAGTGATTTTCACTTGTGCAGAAGAGGATTTAGTGAAGCAAATTAAGGCAAAGGAGAGTGAAGTGCAAAATCTGATAGAAGGTGTAGAATATGATCTATGAGCCTAACCAGAACTATAATTAGGAATTTGTAGATGCTATCTTCTTAGTTCAACCTTTTGATGTAATACAAATATTTGTAAGGTAGTGATCCTTCCTGATTTTGAGCAGTGAGCTCTAGGCAGTGCGCCTGAATGCAAGTGTATTCCCATTTTGAGTATATTTTGAGTATTCAAATTGTGGATTGACCTCTAGCATAGTTTTTCCTCTAACAAGGTTTCCACGTAAAAAATCCTTGTGCTATGGTGTTGTGGCTTATTGTTCTTTGTTTATGCATCTTTCTTTTGATTGAATGTTTTAGGAACTTGAGAGAACAAATTAATAAAGTTAAAATTGCACAACACTGATTCACCCTCCCTCTTAGTGTTGCTTGAGTCCAACACCCACAAGATTGTCAGATACCTTGGAATTTATTTTTCCATTGAGCCTAATTTGAAAGAAATGTGGATATGGGTAAAAGAAAAGATTGAAAAGAAGGTGGACAAATGGAACAAGCAGTATTTGTCTTTGGATGGGAGGTTGCAAATCTTCCAAAAGATCATGTCATTATATACCATTTACTTTGCTTCAGTCTAGGTTTTTAGTTGTTACCAGATCAATGAGGTGTAGAAGAAAATAAGTTCTTATGGTCATATGGTAAAGGAAATAGAAAAAAACACTCAGTTAAATGGGAATGGTGCATTGTTGCCAAGGAAAGAGGTGGATTGGGCCTCAAGGACCTAAGGTTGTAGGGGGTTGTACTTGTAGAAAAATAGGTTATTGGGGCTCTGGAGGGGGATGAACCTTGGAAGGTCCTTATCAGACATAATATCTTGAGTTCTACCCCTAAGAATGAAAAAACATGGAAATTCCTCCCTCTCTATGATATTCTTAGTAGCTCTCACTCTATCTCCCCGGAAGGCTCTAATGTGTTCATGACAATTGGGAAGGCTTGGGAGATGGTGAAAATGAACATGTCTAATTTCCACTTCATGTTAAAGATGGGAATAGTACTATCATGGGACACTGATCAATCTGGTGGAATCTAGAGCATAAGAAGAAACCTCTAGCATTAATACAAGGCTCTCAGCCAAGGCTTGGTCCCAAAAAGGCATTAAATACTTCAATGAATTAGTCATTGAGGGACACCTAAAAGTGTGGAATGAGCTAAGCACTGAGTTCAAGCTTCCTCCAAGTAATTGGAGAACTTACACAGTGTTAAGGGAAGCTTGTAAAAAACATACAATTTCCAAAAGAGGATGAATTGGATAATTAGGAGTATCTACAATATAAATGTAAGGATGGTACCCCAATTCCAAAAATCAAGAGAAAAAAATCTATGAGACCCTAACTGAACATGTTAACATCATTGAGCATATTAAAAAAATATGGAATGTTAATTTAAACAACAAACAGTGGAAAAATATCTTGGAATTAACCTAGAAAAAAGAAATAGAGGCAAAAAAAGCTTGTTTTAGATTGTTGCTAGTACTGCAAAATCTCCCTTACAAAATTAAGCATGACGAAATTAATATATGTAATATGTACAGAGTGTCTGAATTTTTTAAACATATTTTCTTTGATTGCATCTTTGCTAAGGAAGTTTGGAAACTATTTTGTCATGAAATGAATATTTGGGGAAATGACAATTTTCCAAGTCTTGGGAATATTCTATTTGATACTAAAATGAATATAAAATTCTCTATATCTTGGCTTTATTTGTCTTCAAAAATTTTATGGCTGGTTTGGAAGGCTTGGAAGGCTTGGAATGATGAATTGTTTAATGGGAAGAGGAGAGTGCTTACTGCGTCTTGTAAAAGACTCATGGTATTCAATGTGGCTGTGCAAGTATACATTATGGTTGCAATATCAAAGGACAAGTTTTGGTAGTTTCTAGAAAGGTGTATAGTTGACATTAACCTACAGGAAGTAAGGTATGGGCACATGTGGTAGGAGGGACATTCGAGGGTAGAGGTCTTTTTAAAATCCCTCAAGGAATTTTAGAGGGAGCTCAATGACAAAGGAAGTCTTAGTAGGGGTAGTGCACAAATTACCAGAAATAGGTTGGAAGGGGGTAATCATGATGCGTAGGTAGCAACAGAGGATCTAGTGAGCATGAGGTCTACAGGGAAGAGTAGTACCAAGAGGGGCTAACCTGATCTCATTGGCTAAAAAACAAGAATTTTGTGGATTTGGTGGTTAGGGTTGTATGTGGAAAGGCTTAATATAATCCTTTTTGATCTCCTCAGGTTTTGGCATATGTTTGCAGGTAGGTTAATGGGTGAGGTAGTAAGGTGCTCTGGAAAGTATAGATCCTTTTGGCAAGGTTGGTACCTAGTTTCAGATGGGGTACAAGGAAATTGGAACTGGTTTTGTTGCAGGTCTAGAGTACAATTAGTTCTGTCGTGCATGTTTTGCACACATGCCCCGCCTTAGGAAGGGACCCCCCTCTTATCGCTCCTGATAGGTCATTTTCACTCCTAATGAGCTACTTTTTTCTTGCCTCACTTTGCACACCCCTATTTCCAAGCCCAAGATGGTCATGAGCCATTAAATGATCAAATTTCCATTGGTCAAGTTCACCAACCTAAGTTTCACCAAGTCGTTTGTCTTTGCGGGTTGGGTCCTACAGGCTTCCCTAAGATTTTCACCCAACATGCGTTAACCTTGGCGGACCCATGTTTATGGGTTTCCTCTTGTTGTTTTCCATTGCACTCTGTCATTTTCCTGTAAAAAATCCCTTGTGTTTGCTGATGTGTGGACCCTGCACCCATTTTCACCACCGTGTTCTTCATGCTCCGCGGACCCGCAGTTGTGGGTCACCTTGTGTGGGTATCCATTCCTATTTCACTGCTTTCACAGTAGCTAGCCCTTGACTTCTGCCTGCATGGTGGGATCCACATTTGGTCCTACCATTCCTGTCATTTCCATTGCCGAGGATGACCCCAACGCTTCAAAATTGTCTAAGTCCCAAAATGTTTGGGGTCTTTGCACATGGCTTGCCTTTTCCCAATAGCCATTGTCAAATGACTAATCCTTCATGATGCCCTACCCTCTTCCATCATTGGACCGCATTGAATGTTCATGTGTTCCTCCTACAAAAAGGAGAGGTTAGAGACGTCACAAAAATATTTGAAATAAACTCATGATCTTTGAGCGGTGATCAAAGAATTTGTAGAACAAAGGATCCAAAAGGAGCTCATGAGAATCTGAAGTCATGCCTTTACAGTACCACACATTTTCCCTTTTAGGAATTCTAAATGATGAAATTTAAAATGGCACTGATGACCACCTTTCATGTGAAACTTGCATTGTGGGTCTCTCCCCGCCTCTTGCTATTTTCTTGGTGGCATCCCTCGAGTGACATCCCATGTTCTCTAGCTCACACCTCGTTAGACAAAAACCATCTATGTGGATCCCACTACCCCTATGGATGTTCCATTGAGAATGATGACTTCGGCCTTCAACTGGCCTTGGCATACACCACCATTTCTTTTACCGAGGCGCAACCACTATTCAGGTTAAATGATCCTCGTATAGGCAAAATGTAGCAAGCACTCAGAGGTGAGTAAGTAACATTGATGGATGATTATATAGCTCATAAGTCTTTTAAAATCATCCAGGACTTAAGTACTAGCTGATTCATTCTATTCAGATCGAATGGGACCTTGATCTCTTTAGTCACCAAAGTTCAAAGCCTCAGATGAATAGAGATATCTTAGTGAGTGATTCAAGTAAAGAAAAGGGGGCTGATAAGAAATTGTGCTAGATAGATGAACAAATATTAGTAAAGGGCAATGATCGTTTGAGTAGAGATCCTCACTTCAGTTTGACATTAAACATTGTCACCTCTGCTTGATTAGGAGCATTGATGGTAGGTTGAGTTAGATGGTCATGGATGGCTTTGGGACTTGCGGGTTCTGCACTATTGATGGCCGTTTCTCTTCACCATCATTTTAATGGCTTCACCATTCCATCCTTCTGCAAAATACCACTCGCATGGTGTTACTACACTACAAGTAGAAACCACGACTATTTATTCCATGCATGTGAGGGTGTCCTAGCTCGGCTACGTTCAAGAGTGCACTCATAGATGGTGGCCCTAAGACTGCCAAGAAACATGCTTTAAGACAGGTGTCATCTCACACATGATAGTGATCTCTAGACCATTGTAAGCACAAAGAGTTTAAAGCCCACCACCTTCATATATTCTGGGTTGTATGCCATTTGAGAGAATATCTCTCCTAGATTTTGTGGGAGGGATACATATGAAAGCTAAGGGTGAAGATGAATGACTTATCAAGATTTGGTCTTAAAAAAGGAGGCAGTGATATTTGTAAGTGAATCTATCCTCCGCAGTGAGTGGGTATGCAGGTTCCACATTCCACTTGGCCACTATGTTGGCCTAGCTCAGAGGACCACACCATTCCTCCCACGAATGGACTCTATCCATGCGGGATTCACTTCTCTCATTCCTACGAGAATTCTCACTGCCAAAGTTGTTCCCTAATGACAACTTAGTAGGGACCACCCACATTATTCTTTCCATAGCGGCATTCTCTTCCCAGCGCTCCGCATCCTTTCCTCTATGAACACCATTCACATATGATATTCCCATAGAATTGCATAGAGGTGCCAACAATGTATGAATGCTTGAAGAAAATCCAATGAGTAGAGGTGATGACTGTTAGACATGTACCAACACATGGCCATGCACGTATTAACAAATGCATGGCATGTTGTCACCTACCTTCGAACCACCAAATCCTCCAATATTAAAGAAGGAACCTCATTGAAGTTATATGAACCATGTTCTGTTTGATAATGAGAATTTCCTTGGTGCATGTCTAGTTGACCTCACATGACACTCACACTAATAAATTCATGAATCATGCAAGTGACGATGGGATGGTTAGAATACTGCGAGCCTTGGGGAACATTGGCTTTATGCGATAATCCTATTTTCTGGTGGTGGAAACTATTCAAATAAATTGATCAAAATCACTACGTGGATCCTCACGTGCTCCTCTACATAATGTCCAAATGATAGTATTGCTCCAATTCAAGAATGAAGGTTGCAATTGCAAAGAGAATGAAATTGGAACAATAAATAAATATATATACCCTATGGGAGTTTATGTTGTAAGATCCATCACTTTCTTGACTATTATTTAAACAACATTCTCATATCCATTGCTTGCACTTTGTTTCCACCTTCCATCCAACACCATTGTTCTAAGAATGCGATAAAAATAAGCAGTATTGAAACTATAGGAACATGTAATGCTATGATAAATTCTGGTGTAGAGGCGAGTTTGTGCTTGAATTAGTAGAGGCCGAATGAAATCATTCAAGGGAATGCCATCCTAGATTATATGAGAAGTATTAAAATGAGTTATGGAGAGGCTCATCCACTAATGAATTGGTGGAAAACACACTTGCGGGTCCCCACTTACCTAGTGACGTCTTAATGCAATATTGATAAGCTCAACGTCCACATACTCACCTTCTATAGCCGATGCACTCCTTCTCACCTCATTGAATGAACAAATTACCAAGAGGAAAAAGAAACCAAAATCAGGGGCGATGAGAATACTTTTAGAAAAGTCTTTTGAAGGACGAGAGAAATGGATTGATAAAGGAACCGATCAAGCACGAGAGTGGTGGGTGGTGATGTTAGTCACTTGACACCAAAACGAAGAGGTATAGGATGAGAGATTTGATGGAACCATTATGCTTATGCAAAATAAGAGAAGGTGTTGATATCTTGCAGGGCTGATGGGGTGGGAGTCCATTTTCCTTTGGCCTCTAAATGGACGACATTCTGACTGAGACACCCTGCATCCTTTAGCCTGATGGAAATTGTGCATGCAGATCTCGCATCTTCATATGTCATCTACCTCTGCTGTGGTGATAACATCTCTCCCACGGTGACTCCCCACCTTCCTTCACTCGTACTTACCCATTCACCATGGGTCTTCACATAGCCATGACCGTCGTTCGTCATGTCCCTCATAGATATTCCCAACTCACAAAACATCTTTGTGGGACACACTCCTCATGATAATATTTAAAGTTACGAACCAGGTTATGAATCAAGATCATTGCCATAATAGTAGGGCACTCATAGCACCGTGAGGGCCATCCCATTCCTATGTATGGGTCTAACCCAAACAAAAATCGATGATATCATATGAAACTAGACTGATGGAGCACATGGTAAAATTACTCGCAGGCTTGATACCACCACCACTGGTAGAACATCAAAATGGAGGACTTCGTGAAGGAAGTAAACAATAGGTAGCTACTTCATTTCAGTTTCAAAAGGAGTTCCCCATACAAGTATGGGGTGAATGCACATCAAAAGGACTGATTTTGTTACTCCCAGAGTCTGGCATAAGCCAGGATGATCAAATGAATGAAGATTTGGGTGGGAGCAGTATGCATAAGGACTGGAACATTAATGCCAAAATATGGAGTGATATTCAATAATAGTGATCAAGATAATATGACTATGCGAAGGTTCTGAGGGATGGGTGTTGGGGCCTGTAGGTTCCACATTCTTGAGGGACATTGGTCTTCGTCATTTTACCATAGCTTGTTCGTGGCATCTTCCCACCTACCACCACCCGCAGACTACCCCCACAAAGATCTGGTGTGCGGGGTCCACTGCTATTGCTGCCATCTGATCTTGAAAGGGTGTACTGCACGGCGACCACTACCACCTTGACCATTCAAGGCCCCATATGTGGGTGATTGACATGGTTATAAAATCAAAGGTAATGTCAATAAAGGATAAATGTGCCTATAAATAAGCAAAATTCCTTGGTGTTATAGACTCGTTCAAATCCAAATATGGGGATCCAGCTGAGACACAATAGAATCTTGCATTCCTGAAGATGTTTTTCTTAAGGACTTGTCATGGAAGTGGTGTGTGGTAAATTATAATAAATCAGAAAGTGCAAAAACTATGATTGATAATGACATGAAGGTAGTATTGCTTCTAGCTACGTGAATACAAGGAGATACACTATTTTATGAACATGTCAAATAGCTTACATCTGTTGTCGCATGAAGTCTTGAATACAAAGGGGGACACAGATTTGTCACGACAATCTCATTTCGTACTAGTGGTGTCTTGAAAAAGTATGTTGTATAAATGTTGGTAATGCTATTTGGAACATGAACGTAAGCTGCCCAATGAGGGAAAAGTAGAATCAAACCCACACCTCGAATGACAACGAGACTCAACTATTCAAAGTGACCAAGAAACTCCTAGGATGACTATTCTACATGTAGGATACTGACAAGCTTAGGCTTTTGAGGAATAACTGGAATGAATTTCTAGATAATTCTCATGGAGATTGCAATTTTACAAAGGACTAGAGGTGAAGGGTGATTCCCAAGCAAGTTACAGAGTTGGATAATTGTGATTTTAATTATGATTGTATTCTATTAAGTACTAAGGATCATATTATAAATTTGGAAACTTAACAGATTCATGAAATGATGTGCAGGTTGTTCCATGATATGTAAGAACTTTATGATAAGCATCTGCGATGAGGTTTTAAAAGCTTTATCTTAACTTTTGTATTCTCCTACATGCAGGCCTAATCATATGAGGAGGGATGGATGAATCAAAGCTTACCAATGTGGCCAACATATGGATGTTCATCATGGCAGACATCAAAAGAATTGCTAGGAGGAATGAAGCTGAGGGATGATGCGCCACGGGGAGCCTGTATATGAAATACAGTAATAGAGATTTGAGACTGTTGAAACAAAGAATCTTGTTTGTGGGAGTCTATCTACTGTAGTACCCTCCATGATTATTTTTCATTCGTAGCTTAGGATTAGAATAAATCTCTTAACCCTTTCCATTTTTCTATTTCTTTTATCCCTTTGTTAGAGTAGGATCCCAAGCATTACCATGAAGCTAAATCAGATGAACATGGTGAGTTTCAACTTGCTATTCTAAGTGGGAAACCATTGTTCATTTACTTACAACACTTTGAAAATCCATTTACAGACCCAAATTCCCATGCTTTGTGAACCATAGAGGCAAACCCTGTGTTACCAACAAAACACATCAACCTACTGAGACATTCCAAGCATTGTCATGACCTAACATCTGAAACCTTGGGGTAGTGATTTATAACTCATTTGCAGATTTCTACCTTTTAGGAGAGGTAGTGTACTTGTGCACTACCTATGTTGAGAAGGTACAAAAACAACCATCAATAGAACTAGCACTAGAAGCAGGGCTAGCTAAGCTTGACAAAGCTAAAAATTATAAGTTGGGAAGAACCTTTAAGTAAAAATATGAAATAGGGAGATCTCTTTATATGCTGGAATTTTAAAATAAAAAAAAATTGAAGGCAAGGAAGAGTTGAGTTGAGATGGAAAAACATTTTCAAATCAACATCACTTAGCTACATGCAAATTTAAATAGGAGATTGAGGAGACCATTGCAAAAACTTACATTGGCAAAAAAATGTATAATACATTGCACTCATAGACACAATGAACTAGGATTTCTAACATTCTTGGACATAATTGAAATTATTGCAAGGAGAAATTCCCTTCTGGGAAATATATCAACCACTGGCTCTTGTAGATCCAAAAGAGGAACTTACTAAAATGATAGCCAAAGCATTCAAAGGGATGATCCAAGAACACCTGAGCAACAAGGATGAGCTAAGACTGGAAGAGGTATTGATTTCTAGTTGGTGCAGATTTCATAATGCAACTCACTCAGAATTTACTTTTCTATCATGTGCAAGCATCATTTCCCAAGCTAGGAGTTATTGGACAAGTTGGAGTAGCCAACTCCTAATGAAGATGAATCATCCCATGAGACAGGAGAGATGTCAACATTTGGAGGACAACACATTCAAGTTGAACCAAGAAATTTGATGCAAGTAAGTGCTAGGACAACAAACACTAAGGCTGGAAGTCAAGAGGAAGGATATGATTTCCTTGGGACATCAAGAAGCTTTGATGAAAATTCAATTGGAATAGAAGTAGAAATCCTTCCCCTCATTGACAAAGGTCAGCCTTCCACTCAAGAAGAGGAACCATTGATAGTTGATGATGAATTAATAGAGTTTGCAACATCATGTGCTAGGACAACCGATAGAACTACCAAAGAATAGAAAGAGGAAGAGGTTGAAAGTCTTTCGTCAACAAAAAATGATGAACAAAACATAAGTGAAATAAGATTAGAAGTTCTTTCCTTCATGAATGGCAGTGATTAGGCATCAGAAATAGAGGATTTGGAGGAATGGGAACAACCACATGCCGCGGCTGTCCAACATCAAACTTCTTCCTTAATTGATGATGAAGACCTGACAATGGAAAGATATAACGAGCTAGTGTCAAGGCTAGTAAGGGACTGGTTAGAGCTAAGATATCAAGTCGAATTGGAAGTGTTGTTGCTACCAGGTTGGTGTAGGCTCCATGACTTGCCACATTTAGAGTTCACATGTCAACTATGCCAAGAGGCCATCGAGCAAGTTAAAGAACAAGTGGGGCAACCAAGTGCACTGCTTCCTGAAATTACTTCAAGAGCTAAAGTAGAGGTCCAAGGACTTGAACCAAGTTATCACCCAGCTAAAGGAAACCCTCAGGAAGGTGTTGGGGCAACAATAGAAGAGGGATGACAACATAGTCTTGAGCTTCTAAATGATGAAGTGGACCAAACAAGGGGGCTATCCATTAGACATCAAGAGTCCTTCCCCCTTGTAGAGAATTTGTATGCAATGGATGATAGGCTTTATGGGGGATTTGTACAGATGGATCACTTGTCATACATTGATCCTGTTAATGGGCTAATATCACTTGCTGGTTTCTTCCCACTTGGAATTGTGTTGCGAAGGCATAATGACACCGAGGAAGGGTACATTTTAGAGGTTGGTAGCAATGAAGACATACTACGTGAACCCCTAGACAGTGAAATATTAGAGTTTCCAGATTGGGAGAGGAATTCATTCTCCATATACAGTGACAGTGAACAAGAGGATACAAGTGAATGGAATGATGAGATACTTGAACAAAAAAAAGAAGAAGACAAAGGTGGGGGTGTTATGATGGCTGTCAACAAGTATGAATAACTTGACCAACTATAAGATGCAACTAGGAGTCCTCTCGCCTTGATCATTGTTGATCCTCCTTCACATTCAGAGAACTACAATAAGACAACTTGGTGCATGCCATCTTTCTATGATATTGAACATTATAAAATTAAGGTCAACACCAGGGAAAGAAGATGGGATGACATGCTGCCCCTTGAAGACAATGATCAGGAAGAGTCTTGGACTATGGAAGATAAATGAGATGAAGTATATCTCTTTGAAGAACAACCGATAGAGTTTATGGATCCCACATAGGGCTCAAAAGAGGTGCTTGCTGCCTTGTTCTCTCCACCTTGTGTAAGCATAAGATCAAAGATGTTGCATCATCCTTTGCCTCTATTTGAGGTTGCCAACACAATGACCAATGATGCAGTGCTTGCTCTTGACTGTCAAACATTTCCACCTTTGTATGACAACATCTAGGTTCTATCTTCCCTTTCTCCTGTGAATACTTGTAGCCATGTTTATGATTTTGATTATGGGAATGAGGGAAAATGGGCTTGTTTGTGGATTGACCATGGGTTTAATGAACCTCCTCAATTGCTGATTTTTCTTGAATATATTATTGCATTTGAATGTTGCAATGCTGAACTTCATTTTTCTGAATATAAAGATAAATCTACATGGCTTAGAACTGTGATGATCACCCATCTACTTGTACATGCTTTACAAAGTCCAGTGGGCATAAGCATTGGTTTTCCTTTCCTGAACATAGTAATTTGTAAATATCTTTGTACATAGTTCATTTTGGGTAGTCTAGGTTTCATATACATATCTCGCTTTCCTGCTTTCATTAGGTTAGTTGGTTTGCCATAGGTTAGGTTGCTTTAGAGCAGTTTCCTTATTTTCTTTCACTTTAATTCTTTGGTTAGTTTAGGTGTTTTCTTTCCATTTACTTTTCATTCGTTTCTTGTTGTTTTGCTTCTGCTTTGCTGCTGCTTTGCTCGGGGTCCTTCTACTTTTAGTTGGGCATGTTCATGCACACAACAACCATCATTTTATTTTCTATGACTATTCTATGTATTTCTTCATCAAACTCTAATAAATTTTTTAGAGTGGATGGTGAGGGTCTTCTATTAGTGTCAAATTCCCTAGATGTTTGATTTAAAGGGGATAAGTCGTTGGTTTAATCTTTTCCTGATGTATTTTGAAATCTTATACCTTTCATATAGTTTAAGAATCCCGAGGTTGTTGTAAGTCCTTTGTGAAATCAGGTTAACTGAAAAATATACAATTCTACTTCAACGCCACTATGATTCTCAGCCCTGAGTGTGAGCTTCATTGCTCATGGATTGAAAAGAAAAGAAAAGAAAAAACATTGAAAATCAAAAGAAAGAAATGCAACTTTTCAGGGGGATCCAAGTACCTCTATCAGGGCTATGGATGCTCAGCTAGTAGTAGAGCAATGCTCGGGAGAATCATAGCGATAACCTTGTCGGGGCTATGGACGCCTAACTGGCAGTGAGACAATGTCCTAGATGCTTTCGGAGTTAGAATAAACTACTTATCTTAACTTGATAGAGCTCTAGTTCCTGTAGTAACTCAAGGATGGGAATTAATGCATGTGCACACAGCTGGATTTTTAGTATACCGATGGTTGGGTTGACCAGTGGTTTTGATCCTTGGTTGAGCATCTAGTTTTTTTGCCCTAGCATGGGGATCAAAAATAGAGATTCTGGGTTCATGATTCTAGTTGTCATCAAAATGCTCTGAAACATTTCTCTAGTGGGTTGCCCTTTTTTGTGCATGTTTTGCACACACACCCCGCCTTAGGTAGGGACCCCCCACTTATCGCTCTTGATGGGTCATTTTCACTCTTGACAGGTTTCTTTTCTCTTTCCTCACTTTGTGCACCCCTATTCCAAGCCCAAGATGATCATGAGCCATTAAACAATCAAATTTCCCTTGGTTAGGTTCACCAACCCAAGTTTCACCAAGTCGTTTGCCTTTACGGGTTGGGTCTTGCGAGCTTCCCTAAGATTTTCGCTTGACGTTCATTAACCTTGGAAGACCCGTGTTTGTGGGTTTCCTCTTGTCATTCACCGTTGCACTCCACCATTCGCCTATAGCCAAGCCCCTGCGTCTTCCTGACGTGTGGAACCGGCACCCAATTTCATCGCTGCGTCCTTCATGCTCCATTAACCTGCAGTTGCGAGTCGCCACATGTAGGTCTTTGTTCCCATTTTTCCACTTTCATAGTAGCTAGCCCTTGACTTCTGCGTGCGTGGTAGGATCAACATTTGGTCCTACCATTCCTATCATTTCCATTGCCGAGGCTGAACCCATCGCTTCAAAATCATCTAGTCCTAAAATGTTTTGGGTCTTTGCGCATGGCTTGCCTTCACTCGATAGCCCTTGTCAAACAGCTGAGCCTTCACGGTGCCCCACCCTCTTCCATCATTTGCTTGCAATGAATTTTCATGTGTTCCTCCTATAGCAAGGAGACATTAGAGATGTCACAAAAATATTTGAAATAAACTCATGATCTTTGAGTGGTGATCAAAGAATCTGTAGAACGAAGGAGTCGAAAGGAGTTCGTGAGAATCTGAAGTCATGCCTTTATAGTAACATGCACTTCCCCTTTTAGGAATTCTAAATGATGACATTTAAAATAGCACCAACAATCACCTTTCATGCGAAACCCTCATTACGGATCTCTCCCCACCTCTCGCTATTTTCTTGGCAGCATCCCTCGAGTAGTATCCCACATTCTCTAGCCCACGCCTCGTTAGATGAACACTATCTATGTGGATCCGTTTACCCCTATGGATGTTCCATTGAGCATGATGACTTCGGCCTTCAACTGGCCTTGGCCTGCACCACCATTTATTTCACCAAGGCGCAACCACTATTCGGGTTCAACAATCCTCGAGTATAGGAAAAATATAGCAAGCACTCAGAGGTAAGTAACATTGATGGATGATTGTATAACTCGTTAGTCTTTTAAACTCATCCAAGACTTAAGTACTAGCTAATTCATTCTATTCAAATTGAATGGGACCCTGATCCATTTAGACACTGAAGTTCAAAGCCTCAGATGAACAAAGATATCTTAGTGAGCGATTCAAGTAAAGAAAAGGGGGCCGATAAGCAATCGTGCTAGATAGATGAAAAAATATCAATAAAGGGTGATGATAATTTGAGAAGAAATCCTCACTTTCATTCAACGTTAAACATTGTCACCTTCGCTTGATTAGGAACACTGATGGAAGGTTAAGTCACGTGGTCATCGATGAATTTGGGACTTGCGGGTTCCACACTATTGATGGTTTTTTCTCTTCACCGTCATTTTAACGGCTTCACCATGCCATCCTTCTGCAAAATACCACCCACATGGTGTTACTATGTTGCAAGCAACAATCATGTCTATTTATTCCATGCACGTGAGGGTGTCCTAGCTCGGCTACATTCAAGAGTGCACTCATAGATGGTGGCACTAAGACTACTAAGAAACATGCTTTAAGAGGGGTGTCATCTCACGCAGGATAGCGATCTCTAGACCGTTGTAAGCACAAAGAGTTTAAAGCTCACCATCTTGATATATTGCGGGTTGTATGCCATTTGAGAGAAAATTGCTCCCAATTTTTTTGGGAGGGATACGTATGAAAGCTAAGGGAAAAGATGAATGAATTATTAGGCTTTGGTCTTAAAAAAGGAGGCAACAAGATTTGCAAGTGAATCTATCATCTACGACAAGTGGGTATGTGGGTTCCACGTTCCACTCAACCTTTGTATTGGCCCGGCTCGAACAACCACATTATTTCTCCCATGGATGGACTCTATCCATGCAGGATCCACTTCTCTCACTATTGTGGGAATTCTCACCGCTGAAGCCATTCCCTAACAGAGACTTTGTAGGGACCGCCCACATTGTTCCTCCCATAGTGGCATTCTCTTCCTGGTGCTTTGCATCCTTGCCTCCATGACTGACATTCACATCTAATATTCCTATAGACTTTCATAGAGGTGCCAACAATGTATGAATGCTTGAAGAAACTCCAATGATAAAAGGTGATGACTGTCAAATGCGTACCAACACATGGGCATGCACATATTAAAAAATGCACGGCATGTTGTCACCTACCTTCAAACCACCACATCCTCCAATATTAAGGAAGGACCCTCACTGAATTTATATGAACCATGTTTTGTTTGATAAGGAGAATTTCCCTGGTGCATGCCCGATTGCTTCATAGGATGCTCACACTAATAAATTCATGAATCATGTGAGTGACGATGAGATGGTTAGAATACTGTGAGCCTTTAGGAACATTGGCTCTATGCGATCGTCCTATTTTTTGGTGGTAGAAACTATTCAAATAAACTGATCAAAATCACTATGTGGATTCTTGCGTGCTCCTTTGTATAATATTTGAATGATAGCACCGCTCTAGTTCAAGAACGAAGACTACAAGTGCAAAGAGAACATATTTGGAACAATAAATATATATATATATATAACTTGCGGGAGTTTATGTTGTGGGAGTCGTCGCTTGTTGGAATGTCATTTAAATGACATTCTCATATCCGCCGCCTACACTTTGTTTCCACCTTGCATCCAACACCATTGTGCTAAAAACATGATAAAAATAAGCAGTAATGAAACTATAGGAATATGTAATGCCATAATAAATTCCGGTGTAGAGGTGAGTTTGTGCTTGAATCAACAGAGGCCATATCAAGTCATTCAAGGGAATTCCATCCTAGATTATATGAGAAGTATTAAAATGAGTTATGGAGAGGCTTGTCCACTTATGAATTGGCAGAAAACACACTTGTGGGTCCCTAATTTCCTAATGATGTCTGCATACTCACCTTTTGCAGCCGGTGCATCTCCTTCTTGCCTCACTAAATGAATAGATTACCAGGAGGACAAAGAAACCTAGATCAGGGGTGATGGGAATACTTTTAAAAAAGTATTTTGAAGGATGAAAGAAATGGACTGATAAAGGAACCGATCGAGCATGAGAGGGGAAATCAGTGCTGTTAGTCACTTGACACCAAAAAAAAGAGGTATAAGATGATGAAAGCTTTGATGGAACCATTATGCTTACGCAGAATAAGAGGACGTGTTGATGTCCTGCGGGACCGATGGGGCATGAGTCTATTTGCCTTTGGCTGCTACACGAACAAAATTCCAACCACAATGCCTTACATCCTTTAGCATGATGGAAATAATGCATGTGGGTCCTACATCTTCATACACTATCTACCTTCGCCATGGTGACAACGACTCTCCCACAGTGGCTCCTCACCTTCCTTCACCCACACTTACCCATTCACCATGGGTCTTCACATAGCCATGACCGTCGTTCATCCCGTCCCTCACAGAGATTCCCAACTCGCAACACTTTTTCATGAGACTCACTCCTCATGATAATATTTAAAGTTGTGAACAAGGTTATGAATCATGATCGCTACCATAATAGCAGGGTACTCATAACACCATGAGGGATGTCCCATTCATAGGCGTGGGTCTAACCCGAATGAAACTTGATATCATATGAAGCTAGAATGACGAAGCACATGGTAAAATCACTTGCAAGCTTGATACCACCACCATTGGTAGAACATCAAAATGAAGGAATCCATGAAGGAAGTAAACAACAGGAAGCTACTCCATTTCAGTTTCAAAAAGAGTTCCCCATGTGAGTATGGGGAAGACACACGTCAAAAGGACCGAGTCTATTACTCCTAGAGTCTGGCATATGCCAAGATGATCAAATGAACAAAGATTTGGGTGGGAGCAGTATGTGTAAGGACTAGAACATTACCGTTGGAATATGGAGTGATATTCAATAATAGTGATCAACATAATATGACTATGCGAAGGTTCTGAGGGATGGGCATTGGGAGCTGCGAGTTTTGCATTCTTGAGGGATGTTGGTCTTTGTCATTTTACCATGGCTTGGTCGTGACATCTTCTTGCCTACCACCACCCGCAGATTGCCCCCACGGAGATCTGGTGTGCGGGGTCCACTGCTATCATTGTCATCTACTCTTGAAAGGGTGTACTTTGCGGCAGCCGCTACCATCTTGACCATTTAAGGCCCCATATGTGGGTGATTGAAATGGTGATAAAATAAAAGGTAATGTCAATGAAGCATAAATGTGCCTATAAATAAGTAGAATTCCCTGGTGTTATAGACTCATTCGAATCCAAATATGGGGATCCAGCTGAGACACACTAGAATCCCGCATTCCCAAAGATGTTTGTCTTAAGGACTTGTCATGGAAGCGGTACGTGGTAAAGTATCATAAAGCAGCATGTGTGAAAACTATGATTGATAATGATGTGATGATAGTATTGCTTCTAGCTACGTGAATACAAGGAGATACGCTATTTTATGAACATCTTGAATAGCTTACATCCGCTATCACATAAAGTCTTGAATGCAAAGGGGGATGCAGATTTTTCATGATAATCTCATTTCGTACTGGTGGTGTCTTGAAAAAGTATGATGTATCAATGGTGGTAATGCTATTTGGAACGTGAATGTAAGTTGCCTAGTGAAGGAAAAGTAAAATCAAACCCGCACCTAGAATGATGATGGGACGCAACTGTGCAAAGTGACCAGGATACTCCTAGGATGACTATTCTACATGTAGGATACTAGCAAGTTTAGGCTTTCAAGGAATAACTAGAACAAATTTCTAGATAATTCTCATGGAGATTGCAATTTTATGAAGGCCTAGAGGTGAAGGGTGATTCCTGAGCAAGTTACAGAGTTGGATAATTGTCATTTTAATTATGATTGTATTCTCCTAAGTACTAAGGATCATATTATAAATTTGGAAACCTAATAGATTCATGAAATGATGTGCAGGTTGTTTCATGATATGTAAGAAATTTATGATAGGAATTTGTGATGAGGTTTTAAAAGCTTTATCTTAACTTTTGTATTCTCCTACATTGAGGCCTAATCATATGAGGAGGGATGGATGAATCAAAGCTTACCAATGTGGCCAACATATGGATGTTCATCATGGATGACATAAGAAGACTTGCCAGGAGGAATGAAGTTAAGGAATGATGTGCCACAGGGAGCCCGTATATGAAATACACTAATAGAGATTTGAGACTGCTAAAAAAAAGAATCTGTTTGTTCATGGGTGTCTGCCAAAGGAGGCTTGATTCCCATAAGGATGAAGAATCAAACAACCTTCACCAAGGAAGCTAGTGACATGAAGTTAGAAGATTGTCCAAAAAAGTCAAGAAGCTGTCATATCCCTTTCACCAAATGGTCGTGATCCATCATGAGCTATCTCATTAGAACAAGCAACTAATCTATTTCACATTGATGCAAATCTGCAAACGGGGCTTGTTTGATTGATTGAGGAGAATATTGTGAATGCATTAGTAAGAAGGCAACCTTTAACAGTTTTAGCTATGGTAAAAGGGCAATCAGCTAGATGACAAAAGTGCTACAATCATAGGGCACTAAAAGACAAAATAGGAATGAGACAAGATGTATTTTATATTCCTTTATATGGGGGTAGGTGAAACCCTAACTTGTATCAAATTTGAGCCACACATTGTGAATCAATCCTAGCCATTCATTTGGGATTTGGAAAACTATAAATAGAGGCTTGCTCCTCATTCATAAATGGTTGGAGAATTGGTGCAAATGCATTTACAAAAATAAAAGACAACATTGCATAATTTTATGGGTGTTCTTTTTGATTTTGCTCATCTTGCATGCATGGTTCTACTTACATGTTAGTTTTAGCTTGTAGTTTCTTGGATGAATTTAATGGTGTTGGCTGTTACAATATTTGATGCACTTCTAGCTCATTCTTTTTGTGGTTTGTTGATGATGAATCACTTTGTAAAGCTAGTTTGAGCTAACATATTTGTTGCAACCTAGTTCAATTGTGTGTTCATGAGGTGAATGAACAATCTATAAATTTGTAGTCCTTAGAAGATTGCACTGATTTTGTGTAGCTATAGGTCTTTCTTGGTCAAGAAAAATCAAGTTTGTGGGAGTCTATCTATTGTAGCACCCTCCATGATTATTGTTCATTTGTACCTTAAGATTAGAACAACTCTCTTAACCCTTTCCCTTTTGCTATTTTTTTTAGCCCTTTGTTAGAGTAGGATCCCAAGCATCACCATGAAGCTAAATTAGATGAACATGGTGAGTTTCAACTTGCTATTTTGAGTGGGCAAGCATTGTTCATTCACTTCTAGCACTTTGAAACTCCATTTGCAAACCCAACTTCCCATGCTTTTTGAACCATAAAGTTCATCCCTTTGTTACCAGCAAAACACATCAACCTACTGAGACATTCCAAGCATTGTCATGACTTGACATCCAAAACCTTGGGGTATTGATTTGTAACTCATTTGCAAATTTCTACCTTTCAAGAGAGGTAGTGTACTTGTGCACTACCTATGTTGAGAAGGTGCAAAAACACCCATAAATAAGTTCTAGAATGTTCACTGGTGGTGTCTTGACAAAGTATGATATACCAATGGTGGTAATGCTATCTGGAATGTGAACAAAAGTTTCCTAGTGAGGGGAAAGTAAAGTCAAACCCACACCTTGAATGGAAATGGGACACAACTGTGCAAAGCGACTGAGATACTCCTAGGATGACTGTTCTATATGTAGGATACCAACAAGTTTAGGCTTTTGAGGAATATAACTGGAATGGATTTTGGGATAATTCTCATTGAGATTGTAATTTTATGAAGGCCTAGAGGTGAAGGGTGATTCCCAAGCAAGTTACGGAGTTGGATAATTATGATTTTAATTATGATTGTATTCTCCTAAGTACTAAGGACCATATTATAAATTTGGAAACCTAACAGATTCATGAAATGATGTGCAGGTTGTTTCATGATATGTAATAAATTTATGATAAGCATCTATGATGAGGTTTTAAAAACTTTATCTTAACTTTCGTATTCTCCTACATGCAGGCCTAATCATATGAGGAGGGATGGATGAATCAAAGCTTACCAATGCTGCCAACATATGGATGTTCATAATGGCTTACATAAGAATACCTTTCAGGGGGAATGAAGTTAAGGAATGATGTGCCATAGGGATCCCGTATATGAAATATAGTAACAAATATTTGAGACAACTAAAATAAAGAATCTATTTATTCATTGTTGTATGCCAAAGGAGGCCTGATTCCCATAAGGATGAAGACTCAAACAACCTTTTCCAAGGAAGCCAGTGACATGAAGTTAGAAGACTATCTGACAAGGTTAGGGAGCTGTCATATCCCTTTCACCAAATGATCATGATCCAACATGATCTATCTCATCGGAACAAGTAACTAATCTATTTCACATTGATGCAAATCTACAAACAGGGCTTGTTTGATTGACTGAGGAGAATTATGTGAACACATTAGTAAGAAGGAAGCCTTTAACAGTTTCAACTATGGTCAAAGGGAAATCAACTAGATGAAAAAAGTGCTACAGTGACAGGGCACTAAAAGACAAAATAGGAATGCGGCAAAAGATGTATTTTATATTCTTTATATGGGGGGTAGGTGAAACCCTAACTTGTATCAAATCTGAGCCATACATTGTGAATCAATCCTAACCATTCATTTAGGCTTTAGAAAACTATAAATAGGGGCTTGCTCCTCATTTGTAAATGGTTGGAGAATTGGTGCAAAGGCATTTGTAGCAATAAAAGAAAACATTGCATGATTTTATGGGTATTCTCTTTGATTTTTCTCATCTTTCATGCATGGTTCTACTTTCATGTTAGTTTTAACTTGTAGTTTCTTGGATGAATTTAATGGTGTTGGCTGTTACAGTATTTGATGCACGTCCAGCTCATGCTTTTTGTGGTTTGTTGATGATGAATCACTTTGTAAAGCTAGTTTGAGCTAACATATTTGTTGCAACCTAGTTCAATTGTGTGTTCATGAGGTGAATGCACAATCTGTAAATCTGTAGTTCTTAGGAGATTGCACCAATTTTGTGCAGCTATAGATCTTTCTTGGTCAAGCAAAATCTAGTTTGTGGGAGTCTATCTATTGTAGCATCCTCCATTATTATTGTTCATTCATAGCTTAGTATTAGAACAACTCTCTTAACCCTTTCCATTTTGCTATTTATTTTAGCCCTTTGTTAGAGTAGGATCCCAAGCATCACCATGAAGCTAAATCAGATGAACATGGTGAGTTTCAGCTTGCTGTTTTGAGTGGGCAGCCACTGTTCATTCACTTCTAGCACTTTGAAACTCCATTTGCAGACCTAACTTCCCATGCTTTTTGAACCATAAAGTTCATCACTTTGTTACCAACAAAACACATCAACCTACTAAGACATTCCAAGAATTGTCATGACTTGACATCTGAAACCTTGGGGTAGTGATTTGTAACTCGTTTGCAGATTTCTACCTTTCAAGAGAGGTAGTGTACTTGTGCACTACCTATGTTGAGAAGGTGCATAAACACCCATCAACAAGTTCCTAAATGTTCATAGGAATCCTCTTTTGGTTATAGGCAACCTATTTTGGTTCTCCAGGGTGTATATATTGCATATTTGTATCTTGGTAATGTAATAACCTAAAATAGTTTATTGCTTTGTAAAGGGTGGGCTACTATTGTTAGTTGTGTAGGGGGGTAAATGTAGTAATACTATTGATTATTTCTTGTAATATTGTTTATTATCTATATCTAATACAAAAGTATTTGACCTTTGAAGACAATACATTTGGGAAAATGGCCACATAAGATTTGTTGACACTCAATTCTTCCTAAATCAAGTTCTTTTTCTTGGCTATCTCTTCACAAGTAGGTCCTCACAAGCAACAAACTTTCCAGGTTGGGCATAGCTCCACCGTTCGACTGTATTCTATGTGGTTCCTATCAAGAACCAGTGGATAATATTTTGATTCATTTTAATTTTTCTCAAACATGTTGGAATTGGATCCAAAATAAACTACACTAACTTTCCCCATGCCAAACACTCCTTTAGAGTTATTTTAGAGCTGGCCATTATTATGTACAAGATCTCTCTTCGATGCATTATGGGTGGTGATTCCTACATCACTAGTCTAGAATATATGGCTTGAATGAAACAAAATGATTTTTAAAAATAATTTCTTAGATTTGAAAACTTTCTTCAATAAATTAGAAAGGAATATATCTGAAGTAGTGATGTTAGATTTTTTTGATGAAATCCAATCCAAATAACTCGTTCTCAAGTTCAGATTATAAAATGTTAAAGATTTGTTATATCCTCAAGGTTCCAAATCTGGGTGCTTATCCTAATGTCCATAAAGTTGGCAGAAGCATAATCAAATGGTGTGCTCCAC
Organism: Sequoia sempervirens; assembly: GCA_007258455.2. Lineage (NCBI taxonomy): Eukaryota > Viridiplantae > Streptophyta > Pinopsida > Cupressales > Cupressaceae > Sequoia > Sequoia sempervirens. The sequence continues at coordinate 66,320,422 of VDFB02379711.1, forward strand.
CAATAATTTGTGTGAAACTAACCTTTGATGGAGCATCTAAAGGAAATCCAGGTATATCAAGACTGGGTTGTGTTCTGTAATAACAAAGGAGAATTATTAAAAGGACTACCTTTGAAGTTACCTATGGGTACTAATAATATAGTAGAGGCACATGGTATGCTAGTAGGTGTCAAGCTAGAACATAGTATGAAGCTCAAAAACATTCACATTGAAGGTTATTCATTAAATATCATTAATCCTTGCAAAAACAAGAAAGCAAACAATTGGGCCATTTCTTACATTTTGAGACTAGTTTGGGAACTTCTTGAGGGTTTTGTTTCAGTAACAATTTCACATTGCTACAGGGAAGCTAATTTAGAAGTAGATACATTAGCAAATCATGCTTGCAAAATGGAGACAAAATTCCTCCAAATTGATTCATCCAACTTTCTCAATTTGGAGGTTTTTGCGCAAATCATCCGTAAAGAAGGTCAAGGGAGTGGTGTCTCTAGGGCCTTTGGCTAACCAATTGGTTACATCTGGACAATATTTATTTTTGCACTGTTGGTGTGGTGTGGAAATTTGTTCATTTTTTTCTCAAGGTTGTGTGTTGTTGGTTTTAAGGCCCGTGCCCTAATATCTTGTACTCTATGTTGCATTCCTCAAAGGGAGGTTCCAAAAAGTGTATATTTTGAGCCTAATGTCTGATAGTGCCTCATGTTGGTTGAGAACAAGTTTAGGTCTATTTAGAGCTAAAAGGATGATGAAATGTGCATCATTGGTCCATTTATAACTAGTTTGGTCATATGAACCACTTCTCAGAGGTGTTTTCATTTCTTGTTTAGTTGTCGTGGTATCATTGTGTTCATTATTTAAAGCATGTGTGATAATTCCACATGTCATACACCAAATGCCAATGAGGGAGTATCCAAAAAGTTCAATTTACAAGCCCAACACCACTAGTTCCATTCGTCAGTAGTGCACAATCTCACAAAGGTTTTGTGATAATAGGAATTTTATGTTGTGCCATTGGCTCATTCATTACTGGTTCGGTTGTGAGAAATACCTCTCAGAGGTGTGTTTATTGCTTTCTTGACTATTGGGGAATTATCATGTTGATGGTTTAATGGCCACATGATAATTTCATGTGTCTCACACCGCATACCTTGAGGGAGGATCAAAAAATGTTACACTATGAGCTTGGTGTCTACTAGTTCCACACGTTGGTCACATGCAAGTTTAGGAAGGTTTTGTACCCATAGGATGTTATATGGTGCATCATTGGTGTGTTTCATATCTGGATCGATTGCGGAAGTTTATAGATGATGCCATACTTAATTATAAGCTACATCTTGAAGGTGTTATCATGGTGAATAGTGAAGCTTTCTAAATCTTAGAAAATACTAATTTTGTGATCATTACATCCTCTCATCGAAAGGTGGTGGTAATAATTTTTGTACTATACTTGCATCTAAATCTCTTGATTTGATGGGTGCCATCAATTAACTATTCTACCTCAGAGGTGTGATCAAGGAAAGGCAACCACACTTAATAATATTTTGAGCACGTGTTATTACCTGTTATTGTACCTAGGATGGAGTTTGTATGTGAGAGGGTTGAAGGCCATTAGCATATATTGAATGATCACATGGTCAATTTATTATCAATAGATAATAGTACACTCATCTAGGATTTTTTTTATGTAAGCTTAAAATTTCCTAGTTATGCTTTTTAATGGTTGAGAAGTCTAATTTACTATGTACATGTCTACTGAAAGTGTCCTATGTGGTGGGATGGATACTCCCTTAGGTTTGTGATCAATCATAGGAAGATGACCTTCCTTAGAGAGATCTCAAATCTTCGGTTAATGTAAATTATGTTGGAAGTGGATTTCATGTTAATTGGTGCAATCAAGCTCATTCTAGGTTGAGAGTTTATGTTGTTGGGTGAGAAATATAGAGTGGATTTAGATATATCCTCATGGTTCATGGTGGCTCTTCTTGACCTACAAATCCCAAAGGTGGATGTGGAAAAAATGACTTAGTAGCTATTCATACGAGAAATATTGGGAGGGTTGGATGAGGTATTGGAAGTAATCAGTCTGGGTCTTGGCATACCTAGGTCTTGTGACCTGGAGTTTCTTTTTGTTCTAGGTGAGGTGGTAAAATTTTACCCATTTAGCTTAGACATCATTGGTGTGACTTTTCTTAGGCAAAGAGAGTAGGCTGAGGTGGGAGTAAGCTTCCTACAAAAATTACTACATCACGAGCCAGTCTAGGACTTTGAGTGGGTTGACAACTTATCAATTATGTGAAAGAATTTGGTGATGAATAGTTCATCATTTATGTAAGGTTTGCATTTTGTTTTTTTTTGTCTATAAAGTGATGAATGTCTTGCCCTAGCTAGCAGTTAGTTTTTTGTAGGGTTCTGGAGTTTTTTTTGGTGGTGGGAACTTGGATAATGGATTGGCTGACTTTTCATAGCTAGCTTTAAGTTTTGGTGTTTGTTCCGGTACCTTGATTTTGTGTAGTTGTTTTGGGTGCATGGTTGGGGGGGTTGCAATTTTTTGGTGTAATTTTAATGAAACTTATACGAATGTATTTCTACTTCCATATTAATAAAAAATAATCTAATACTTTGGCCTTTTATGAAAAAATAAATAGAAAATAAAAACTTGAACAAATGGGACCTACATGATTTTTTCGCACATTAGAGATGAGTATAAATACACTTTAACTTCATGTCCCCTCTAGAAAATGCATAAGAATTAGTCTAGTGGGTATGGTTCCACATAAACAGGATTTTATATGTACTTTTTCATACATAAATTCTTTCATCACAAAAATATATATTTTAAGGGTTTTTCAAAGGATACCCAAGTCATAAGTGAAGTAATATTGGGATTAAGGAGCCCGATTAAGAGTTATTTAACCAAGAAACATGGAAAATAACATATGATGTACACAAGAAAAATAATTAATAAATTTTATAGGAATAAATAAATTCTAATTTAGGATTAATATGTTTCATAAATGAAATAATATTTCATGGTACAAAGAAAGATTATTTCTCATCAAATTAATATGAACCTTTCAAATAAAGGTGAATAAATTAAATTATCCCTAAATTAAAATACCTTTCAAATTAAATTAATTATACATAAATATAGGAATCCTGAAATTCTATTACATAATCCCAATGAAGGGGAATAACCCTTCATGAAGAAAAAAATTGCAAGGTTGTTATCCTTAATCATAAGGTTAGTTCTATATTTTTTTATTTGTTGTTATTGGTATACTGCATTTTCTATATAAACTTATTTTAGATCGAATTACTAGTGTGTGTTCCAAATTAATTGATCATGTGCACCATTTGGCCACATCATTTTGCAAGCTACAAATGAAGATATGCTTATTTGAATCCAACCCTTGAACAAGCATAGTTCCACAATAGTCCAAAATATAAAGCATGTGTAGATTGAGCTACTTATGATGCAACTTGGTCTCTAGGTAAACTAAAAAAAATCTCATATGATACAATACAAATTTATACTATTATTTGGAAATATTTTATATACAATAAGTTTAATATTTGGGTGCATAAAATATCCCTAAGTAAACATAACCTAGTGTGAAAATGATCTAGGTGGAGAACTAGCTAAGAAATGAACTAGTTAAATAATGCACCATGTTCACACTGATAACCCCCATTAAGTGAAAATTATGCGAAATAAAAGATTAAAATATTCAAAGATGGTCCTAAAGAAGGGTTGATGAGGTACCCATGTAAAACTATCCCCTCAAAATATAAGAGAAATAGAAAACCAAGTAGAAAAACTCCTCTCTATGAGAGAAAAAGGAAGGAAGGGCTATGCGACTCCCTTGAAGAAATATCTTGTACCAAAAAATACCTCAAATATGGATGCACTTAATCTTAGTGAAGGTTTTGGTGAATATTTATACAATATACTCTAGTAAAATAATAGCACAAATCAATTACCTATTCCTAAATTAGCTCCATATGAAAATGTATGTGGATCTTGATATTTTGGATCCATTGATGATAGACCAAATTCTTTGAGATCTATATGACACTTTAGTTTTTGTAGTCAATGATTGATAGATTCTAAGAAGTGATTTAATGTTGAATGATGATATTATACATCCAAAAAATCCCAATAGAAACATTGAAATAGAAACATTGACAACTCCTTGATACTTAGCCTCAATCAAAGAGAGAAATTTCATGCTACTTATTACTCTACTAGATAATGAGACCAAATTTAAGGAAAAAACTATATCCATATGTGGAATTTCAATCATCAAGATCACTAGCCCAATCAAATTCAATGCATCTAATGAAATTTGAACCTATGCCTACTCCATAATGAATCTCATAACTATGATTTCCTTGTATGTATTGTATAATGAATCTCATGTGGCTCTATAATGAAGTATGAAACAATACAAAATAAAAGCTAAATTTAAGGGAATATATGAGTTAGCTAGATGAGGCTAACAATAAGTTGATACAAAGTGGAATCAATAAGTGATATGGAACACTTTGTCTAAAGATTGACTCTATAAAAAAAGGGAGTCAGTTTATGCTTAAAATCAACTGTAAAAATAAGCTCAAAGATAAAGAGTGTACTTGCATTAGTCAAGAGAGATCCAAAAATAGGCCTAAGTACTCTCAATCTTTAGAAAGTAGTCTGAGATTCCCAAACCAATCGTGAAAAACCTATCATGTAAATAATTCTTGACTCTAGCAATGATGGATAGGGTAATTACTATGATAATCAAATGGTCAACATAGATAATAAAAAAGAAGAGAATCCTCTTTTCCTAAGATGATTTTTTTTTTATTGGAGTAGAATTTGGAGAACCCAACTAAGAGAATAAATGAGTATATATTTGCATAACAAGACCTTATGTCCTTCTTGAGTCAATTTGGAAACTTCCCTAGTGTACAAAATAGTGAAGAAACTTGAATGAATCTCTATGGCTATTGCATGTAAATATCCTATGAATAAATACACTCTCCACATTCATTTTATGTACAACCCAACCATGAGTATAAAAATAGTGAGATAAATTATAAAATGAAGTTCATATTTTCAATGAGGGAAAACATCTTATTGTAATTAATACCAAGAACTTGTGAGAAAAATTTTGGTCACAAATTTTTATTTGAACTTTTGAACTAATCAAATTTCTAAAAAAAAATGTTTGATGGACCCATTTACACTAAAATATTTTTCTTCCCTTAGGAAGTGGACCAACCTCCCATGTGTTGTTTCTAATCAGTGAGTTGTACTTTTACTTTATGGTTGAATCCCACTCATAAATTCTTGAATCTTCATGAAAGGATTATGGATTTGAATATTTGATAATATAATAATATAAAATATCTTGGTTCTATGACTGAGTTCTCCAAGTGTTTGTTACCATTAGGGTATATAATAAATATGCAAGTCCAAATTTTATGTTCCAAGGGCCTATGATTCTTTGAAGGATTGCATGCCCATTGAGGTGAGACAAACAATTTAAAATATTAAACATAATATATTTCATTTCTTTCTACACTAGGATTTAAAGGAAGTGATTCCCTTTAATGCCTTATGGGGAAGCCTATTCTAGATGTGAGCATCAAAATTGATAGCTTTAGCACAATATTTAGGTGTAAGGGTGTGTGTGGATCATAGATCTAGCCATATCCTTTATGGATCTATTTTTCTTTCTACTACACCATTTTTCTAAGGTGTGTAGGTGACAATATACTAAAAATCAATCACTTAAAGATTGAAAAATTATGCAAAGCGTTGAACTTGCATATTATCTTTGATTATCAACATAGAGATATTGAAGTAATCTCAATATTGTTTCTTCAATTTTTTTTCAATTTCTAAATCTATCAAAGACTTCACCTTTTTATGGAAGAAAGAAGACCCATGTGTATTTGAAATATTCTTCAATGAAGGTGATAAAATAGAAAGCCTTACTAAAGGACAAGGATGTAAAGGGATCCACCAAGTAATTGTGAGCTAGCTTAAGGGATTCTAAATCCCTCCAAGCCTTTCTTGTTTCAAAATTTTTCTTTTTTGCTTTCCCAAGGCACAAGTTGAATAAAAACCATTAAAAACAAATAATTTGAGGAAAACATGTGTAACCATGTCCTATATGATGATCTATTGAAAGTAATTTTAGTTGAGATGGTCAAACTAATTATGCCATAGTTTTCTCATATAATATGAATGGGTGAGCAAAGTTGTAGTAGGGGAATAAAGTATAAAGTGAGAGAAATAATGGAGTGAAGAGTGATGGTCAACCTTTCCCATTGCAAGAAGAGGATCATCTTCAATATTCTTGATGATAATAAAATTTGGAGAAATTTTGATCTCCTTTCCATTATAGAAATGAGTGATGTAGTAGATGGAGAAAAGGTTGGTTGAAAAATTAGGAACATTGAAAACATCATCAAATATACCAATTCTACCATCAATTGATCCCTTCTTGAAGAAATCCATAAGATAATCATCCTTGATGAGAATATGAGGCATAAAGTAAGGTTCTAACAAAAAAACTCCATCTAACCCTATATGGTGTGAAACACATGTGTCAAGAATCCATAGTTTGGAAGAATCTACTAAATGATGCAGGAGCATCCAGGGTGTAAGAGTAATCTTGCATCACTCAAAAAAAAAATGTTGTTTCTTTTCAATAAGGGCTAAATTTGGTAGGGTTACTATTTTAGTAAATTTGCATTTATGCAAAGTTGGACACAAAATATTACACAGACCTCCAAAATGGTAAATTGAAGCCAATGACAAAGAAATCACTTCAATACCATTGTCATTTGAGAAATATTAAAATTTTAATATTCAAAAATCCTAGTAAAATCTTCAGGGTCAATTTTGAGGCACTTAGAGGCTTTAGATGGATCTGAAAATTGGTGGAAAATGAAAGCGGATGGCCTTTAGGCCTGACTTTCTGGCAAAAGAATTCCTGAGACCTTTTCGAAAGGTATTATAATAGAAAATCCAACAGGTGGATCAAAAGTTATGACCCCATGAAGTTGTAATACCAAAATTAATAAAATTTCAAAATATCTTCCTAAGGAAGTTACACCTTCTAGGAGATTCTAAGGTGGTTACACCTTCCAAATAAAATGATGTAAAGGGGGACTATAGAGAGGAGACCAGAGCAACATAGATGGTGGCTCCGAGTTGCAAATTTGTAGATTTATGTAATCAGAAAGCCCATGTGATGGAAAATATAATGTTTTAATTTTATTTTTAGTGATAATAGAAAATATTTTCTTTCCTTCTTACATTTTGTTTGTGTCATTATTTATTGTTTTTGTGAGTTTTAGATTGTAAGGGGAGTACCCTTCATCAAGTGGTATCAAAGCGGGTTTTCCTAAGTGTGTAAACAGATCACCAAATGTGAGGCAGTTTGCACTAGGACTTTTGGTTGTGGGTATGTGAGAAAAGATGCCTCCACGAAGAAACCATGGTGGGAGAAATGTTGGGGTAACAAAAGAGGGTTTTAGAGCCCTTTAGAGACAAGTTCAAGCACTACAAGAGGAGCTGTATAGGGGAGCTGATGTTAGAAGAAGAGATGAAAGTGAGGATGAGGCTGAAGATGAGGAGCCATTTGAAGAGGAAGCACATGATGTAATGGATCCTAGAGAAGTCAGATTGATTACGACCATTTCCAAGATTGGAAAGAGGCCAATGATAGAAGTTTCTAATTTTTCTGAAAACCTAAATCCAGAGGAGCTGATTGATTGGATCAATGACATGGAAGAGTATTTTGAGTATGAGGAAATAGAAGACCCAGATAGGGTCAAATTTACAAAGGCCAAATTGAAAGGCCATGCTAGCATATGGTGGAAAGAAGTATAGTTGGAAAGAAATAGAAGAGGAAAAGAGAAAATAACAAGATGGGATTTGATGGTGGAAAAATTGAAAAGATAGTTCATTCTTGGGGACTATGGGTTGGATTTGTTGAAAAAGATGCAAGGATTGAAACAAGCAGGAAAATCTATTGAGGAGTACACAAAAGAATTCTACCAAGTCCTAATCAAAATAGGTCATTCTGAGGCCAACAAGGAGAAAGTTGTCTGTTACATAAATGGGTTGAAGCCAAGCATTCAAGAAGAGCTGAGTCTAGTAAGAATGTCTACCATTGAAGATGCATATCAGTTTGCTTTGAAGGTAGAAGAGAAGTTGAATAGAAGGTTTGAAAATAAGCAAAGAGGTGGAGGTCACGGTGGAAGGACTAGTGGATGGTCATATGGAGGTCAAAATGAAGACCAAAGGAAGGGCGAAGGATCTAGTAGCAGCCAAACTAGAAAGGAGATAACACCTATCGTCCTTGTGATCAAAATAATAGAGACCAAAGAGGAAGAGGAAGATTTGGGCGAGGACCAGGGAGATGAGGTTTTCATGGAACCTATTTACAATGTGGAGAAGAATGGCACAGGGAATATGAGTGTCCTCCACATCAAGGAAGGACAAATAGAAGACTTGAGGGTAATGCACGAGTTGCACATGTAGACGAAGATGCCGAGTCTTCACATTCTGAGGATGCAGAAAGAGGAGAGGTTCTTTTTACTTGAAGAGCCTTGTTGAATGAGGATAAAGAGCCAACTCAAAGGAAGAATTTGTTTCACACTAGACGTAAGTGTGAAGGTAAATTTTGCAATGTTATTATTGATGGAGGTAGTATCGATAACCTTGTTTCAGAAGAAATGGTTAGTAAGTTGCGGTTGGAGAGAAGAAGATATCCAAACCCATACTGGATTGCTTGGTTGTAGAAGAACCATAAATCCTTGGTAAATGAACAATGTCCAGTAATGTTCAAGATTGGGAATTACCATGATGAGGTATTATGTGATATTATGCCTATGGATGTTTGTCATATGTTGTTAGGTAGACCATGGCAGTTTGATCGACGAGTAATACATGATGACATGCCAACACCTATTCTTTGACAAAGGATGGAGTTTGTCATAAGTTGAAGCCCTTGAAGGAGGTAGAGGAAAAGGTATGTAGTAATGCAAGAATTTGTTTGGTTGATGGAAGAAAGTTCCTAGAAGGTATGAAGCATGAGCATATGTGTTTTGCATTGATCACTAGAGTTGATAAAGAAGATACTACTGAGGTACCTATAGAAGGTTTAGATTTGTTGAATGGTTTCAAGCTATTATTTTTGATAACGTACCAAAAAGTTTGTCTCCTGTAAGAAATATTAGTCATCAGATGGACCTAATTCCTGGAGCCAGTTTGCCAAATAAGGCAGCTCATCATATGACTCTAGCAAAGAGTGAAGAGTTGAACAGAAAAGTGCAAGAGTTGTTGTGGAAGGGATTGATCAGAGAGAGTTTGAGTCCATGAGCAGTACCTGTATTACTAGCACCAAAGAAGGATGGGGAATGGAGGATGTGTACCAATTCTAGAGCCATCAACAAGATCACCATCAAGTATAGATTTCCCTTGCTAATAATGGATGACATTATGGATTATTTGAGTGGAGATAAGTACTTCACAAAGATAGATCTGAAGAGTGGATATCACCAAATCCAGATTAGAGAAGGAGATGAATGGAAGACAACCTTCAAAATCAAGGAGGGCTTGTACGAGTGGTTAGTCATGCATTTTGGGCTAACAAATGCACCAAGCGCATTTATGCAGCTTATGAATGAGGTATTAAAAGAATTTTTAAGAAAATTTGTTATTGTTTATTTGGATGATATTCTGATTTTTAGTAAGACATTGGAGGAGCACTTGATGCATATCCGAAGAGTTTTTGAGAAGCTAAGGGAGGAGAAGCTGTTGATTAATTTGAAGAAATGTAGTTTTGTGAAGAGAGAGTTGGTGTATTTGGGATTTTTTATCTCAATAGAGGGTCTCAAAATGGATCCAGAGAAGGTGAGAGCTATCATTAAATGGCCTACTCCAAGGAGTGTTATAGAGGTAAGATCATTTCATGGTCTAGCAAGATTTTACAAAAAGTTTATTGAGAATTTCAATAGTATTTGTGCACCTCTAATTGAAGCAATGAGAGGAGATAGAAAAGAGTTTAAGTGGAATTCATGAGCAGCCAAAAGTCTTGATATGTTGAAGAAGAAAGTTACAGAGCAACCTATTTTGGAACTTCCAGATTTCAATAAGGTTTTCCAGGTAGATTGTGATGCTAGTGGCACTGCCATAGGAGCTATTTTGAGTTAAGAAGGTAAGCTTGTTGCCTATTTTAGTGAGAAGTTAAATGATGCTAAGAAGAAATATTCTATCTATGTTCAAGAGTTTTATGCTATAGTTCAAGCTTTGAAGAAATGGAGACATTGTTTATTGCCAAAAGAGTTTGTTTTATATACTGATCACCAGGCTTTGTAGTATCTCAATAGTCAATGGAAGTTAAATCAAAGGAAATTATGCTTTTTGCAGAGTTATACTTTTGCTTTGAAGCACAAGAGTGGAAGATCAAACAGAGTTGTAGATGCCTTAAGTAGAAGGAAAAATTTGTTGATAGAGATGAATATAGAGGTTGTTGGGTTCAATGAACTCAAGAGTTTGTATCCAGAAGATCCAGACTTTGCAGAAGCTTGGAAGACTTGTTTGGAACCTGTTACATTGGATAGGACAAGATGGTTGGATTTCTTAATCCAAGATGGAATGTTGTTTAGAGGAATCCAATTGTGCATCCCAAGGGGTTCTATGAGAGATAATCTAATCAAGGAGAAGCATAGTGGAGGATTGGATGGGAATTTTGGTTGAGATAAGACCATTTCTCTTGTTAGTGAGAATTATTACTAGCCATAGTTACAATAGGATGTGAATAAGTTTGTACAAAGTTGTACAGTATGTCAGATGGCAAAATAAATAAGTCAAAATACTGGGATGTATCATCCATTACCTGTACCTAAGAGGCCATAGGAGGACATTAGTATGGATTTTGTTCTTGGATTGTCGAGGACACAGAGAGGGCATGATTCCATATTTGTGGTGGTGGATATATTTTCAAAGATGGCACATTTCATTCTGTGTCATAAGACTAGTGATGTTGTTCATATTGCAAAGTTATTTTTTAGAGAGGTGGTGAGACTACATGGTCTACCAGAGAGTATAGTTTTAGATAGCGATACCAAATTTGTTGGTTATTTCTGGAGAACATTATGGAAGAAGTTGAAGATAGATTTGAAGTTCAATTTTGCTCACCATCCACAAACTAGTGGAGAAACATAGGTGGTCAATAGGAGTTTGGGTAACCTGCTAAGATACTTAGTAGGAGATAAACCAAAGGGATGGGATTTAATTTTACCATAGGTGAAATTTTCTTATAACAATTTTGTGAACAAAAGCACTGGTAAATCACCATTCTAGATTATATATGGGAGTAGTCCAAGGAGTGATTTTGAATTGAGAAATATGGATAAAGGAGAGAAGAGTAGTGCTGAGGCTAAATATTTTGTTGAGCACCTAAAGAATTTGCATGACAAGGTGAAGAATCATATCAATAAGATGAACTCTTAGTATAAGGCTAAGGAAGATCAAAAAAGGAGGTATAAGGAGTTCCAGGTAGGAGATGAAGTCATGGTTCATTGGTGAAAGGAAAAGTTTCTAGTTGGTACATACACAAGTTGAAGATGAAGAAGTTTGGACCATGCAAGATCCTAAAGAAGCATGATTCAATAAATGCATATGAGGTATAGTTGCCTGAAGGAATTCATATTTCCCTTGTGTTTACCATCTCAGATTTAACAAAATATCATGGAGGAATTGATGAAGAAATAATAGAGGCACAATGGAACATTCTAGCACCTACTTCAGAAAAGGAGGAGATAGAAGACATTTTGGATAGTCGTGTGGGAAGAAGCACAAGAAACAGACAATATGCAGAGTACTTGGTGAAATGGAGAGGAAGGCCTGTTAAAGATTCATCATGGTTATCTGACTCTGAGGTTAACCATCTTGGTTTCCCTCTAACTCTTGAGAAGTGATAGGGTCACTTTTCAAATTACCCCAGGTGTTTGATGCAGGAGCATCTAGGGTGTAAGAGAAATCTTGCATCACTTGAAAAAAGAATGTTGTTTCTTTTCAATAAGGGCTAAATTTGGTAGAGTTACTATTTTAGTAAGTTTGCATTTATGCATAGTTGGACACAAAATATTACACAAACCTCCAAAATGGTAAATTGAAGCCAATGGCGAAGAAATCACTTCAATACCATTGTCATGTGAGAAATATTAAAATTTTAATATTCAAAAATCCTAGTAAAAATCTTTTGCATCAATTTTGAGGCACTTAGAGGCTTCAAATGGGCCTGAAAATTGGTGGAAAATAAAATTGGATGGCTTTTAGGCCCTACTTTTAGGCAAAAGAATTATCGAGACCTTTCTGAAAAGGTATTATAATAGAAAATCTGACAACTAGATCAAAAGTTATGACCCCTCGAAGTTGTAATACCAAAATTAATAAAATTTCAAAATATCTTCCTGAGGAAGTTACACTTTCTAGAAGATTCTAAGGTAGTTACACCTTCCAAATAAAAGGATGTAAAGGGGGACTACAAAGAGGAGACTAGAGCAGCGTAGATGTTGGCTTCAAGTTGCAGATTTGTAGATTTATGTAATTAGAATGCCCATGTGATGGAAAATATAATGTTGCAATTTCATTTTTTAGTGATAATAGAAAATATTTTCTTTCCTTCTTGCATTTTTTTAGTGCCATTATTTGTTGTTTTGGTGAGTTTTAGATTGTAAGGGGATTACCCTTCATCAAGTGGTATTAGAGCGGGTTTTCCTGAGTGTGTAAAAAAATCACCGAACGTGAGGCAATTTGCACTAGGACTTGTGGTTTCACTTATAATGTTTTTATCTTTCAAAATTCAAGTTTTCAATTGATTTGATACAATACAGTGTGTTTCATGTGTCAATGTACAAATAAGGTATACTGGATGTTTTGGGTTAAATTATTTGTATGTTTCAAGTTTGGATGAAGTGTTTGATGGATTTTAGGTGGTTTGAGGATTATTCTAGACTGTGTTCAAGTGATTTTTGTTGTCTGGAAGTTTCAGATTGATTTAAGGAAGTGTGTACTTAATGTTTTATGGTGTTTAGCATGGGTATTGGCCGACCTAGTGTTAGAACTACATGAAAAGTTTAGGAAAGAATGTTGAGGTGTTTTGGGATCTATTTGGGTCCCAATTAAGGGGTTATATAGGTTTCTTTCATTCCTATCCATTGTGGGAATGTTTAGGTACCGACCTAATTTGAATTTGTAAGTGTAACAAATAGTCGTCGACCTTAGAGAAGGTTTTGGATTTTTAGGTTGATATAAATAAGAGTGGTGATGTTGTGAGATGCAAGAGAGAAGCAAGATAGATGCGAGTGATGTGAATATGAGCAGAGTAGTGCGAATTTCAAGTGTTTTGATTCCTGAAGGAAGTGGGATGAAGGTGTCTAAAATATTTCATGCAAGGCTATGAAAGTGTTGGAGCATTTGTGGTGGATTCCTTGTTGTATTGAGAAGTTGTTCTCCATGTAACATTTCTCTTCTATCTTCTTGTATTTCTTTCTATGGCAATGAGCCCTAGATCTGAGCCTTTTTGGATAATGTGTCCTATTCTAGTAGTGATCCCTTGTACTAATTTTGCAATTACTTATATTGTGAGATAATATTCATCGTGGTTTTTCCCTCATTGGGTTTTCCACATGTAAATTTGGTGTTCTCTTGTGTATGATTTTGTTATTTGCATTTCATGATTAATCACTTTAACAGATAAGGGCTTAATGTATGTTTGTGGATTTAATTACTGTTGAGGGTTTGATGTTTTAATTTTCTACAATCGATTCACCTCCCCCTCTCAGTTGTCTTGTTTGTTCAAAAATTGGTATCAAAGAAAGGTTCCTTGGAGAAGAGCTTAACCACTTAAGGTAGACCCAAGATTGCAAACAATTTGGATTTCCCTAGATTTGATGGAACATACTATGCATTTGGAAGACAAAGATGGAAGGATATCTATTATCTCATGGATTTGAGATTGAGAAAGAAATAATGAACCATACATTCCTCCTTAGAATGGTCCAAGTACAAGTTATGAGATCAAGGCACATGAGGTAAATGCAAAGGCAATATTTATTCTTATGAATAATTTGGCAGATTCTGAATTGATAAAAGTTATGAATCTTAAGATTGATAAAGATGTTTGGGATAAGCTTGAAATCATTTATGAAGGAGATGAAAAGGTAAAACAAGAAAATTTTTAGAATCTGAAGGCACAATTTGAGACACTATGAATGTCTAAAGTTGAAACAATTATAGTCCACATGTAGAGAGTTGATGAACTGGTAGGTGCTATCAGAGGTGTTGGTGCACAAGTCAAAGAATATAAGGTGGCAAAGAAAGTTTTAAGATATCATCTCAATTCATATAGTGAAATGGTATCTTCCATTGAGGAAACTACAAATTTTAATACTTATTCTAGAGATCCATTTATTAGTACACTAACTTCATTTGAAATGTGAAAAAAATGGATTGAAAAATGGTATTAAAGTAGAGACTACTTTTAAGGTTGGAACATCATAAAAGATTTTTGAAGATGTAGATGGAGAAGATCTTGATGATGTGGAAGATAAATTTGTAAGGAGAATGAAAATAGGCACTGATAAGTAAAAAGGTAAACTAACTTTCAAATGTTTTAGTTGTGGAAAATTAGGCCATTGTGCTTCAAGATGTCCAAATAGAGATTTGAACAATAGGAATAAAGAGAATAAAGGAAAGATGATTAAAAGAGCTTACTATGTCAAAGAAGATGCTGGTATTTCTGATGATGAATCTAATTATGGAGATTTTGATGATAATGATGTTGAACAAGACGATTGAGAGGGGGTGAATTATTTGTAGAAATTCTAAACTTCAAACCCTCAATAGAAGTTAGATTTACATGAATTCACAAAACCTTTACTCTACTAATATGTTAATTTGTTAAGTGCAGAAACAAAAACTAAAAGTAGTAAAACCATGCACACAATAACACCATATTTACATGGAAAACCCAATGAGGGAAAAACCATGGTGAGGATTAGATCACAATATAAAGAATTCCAAAACCAAATACAAAGGCTCATTGCTAGAGAGGCTCATTGCCAAGATAGAACACACTGTCCAATGAGGGTTCACTGCCCAGGATCACTACCACAAAATTACAAAGAAGATAAAAGAGACTTGTTACAAGGAGAAAAATATTTAAATGTAATAGATATTCCACCTAAATTTTCTCACACACTTTCATGCATGCTTGAAAGATAGAGTACACCTTCATCTCACTGCATTCAAGAACTCAACACTTTGAAATTCACAGTAATTTTCTCAAACTCACATCACACATCACTATCTCGCATCTATCTTGTCTTTCATAAACATCTCAACTCATACTTATATTGTCTTCAACCTTTAATCCCTTCCAAGGTCAACCTATGACACAATTTGTATTTATAAATTCAAATTAGGTCACCGCCAAAGCATTCCTACAATGGAAGAGAATGAGGGTGATCCAAACACATTCTTAATGAGGACCTAAATGAGTCCCAATGTGCCTCAACACACTTCCATGAACTTTGCAAGTAGTGTTTAACACAAGGTCGGCCAACACACATGCAAAACACATAAAACAATTAAGAACACACATCCTTGACCCAGCCCAATATTTATGGACAACAAACTTCACTTGAACATGATCTAGAGTATGCAATGAACACATGCAAATTCATCCAGAAACTTTGCAAAAACTTCACTTGAAGAGCATGATCATTTTGTACATTTGAATAGCCCTGACAACCACTATAATACATTGTAGCTCAAAAACTCATCAATTACAGCAAATCTCAAATCCTCTTGAACTAAGAAAGAGAGCAACCTTATCAACTTATCCTCAAAATTATAAGTCCTAAAACCAAAATGTAGAGAAATGAAAAGAAAATAAATTTGTCCCAGACCACATCCAGACACACAGAAATACACATTTCATATACTAGTAAAAATATATTGCATTTTATGATGATCCAAAATCCCAAATTATGGATATAGCAACTACCAATAGCCATGAACAATACCTCATATCCACACAAGTATAGCATCAACCCAGAAGAAATGCAAAGCACATCCTGGAGCAAAAGAACTTGGAGACCAAGTACGAAAGACATTAGTTCAACACATTGCTTCACTCTGAAACCCTTCTAGACATAGAAACATAAAGATAACTCCATGTACTCATAGCACTTTTTCAACATCTCAACTATACATGCACAAATTGTAAACCTTATTACAATTTTCTCAATATCGTTGATTTCCCCCTTTGTCATTGATGGCAACACATGATGTGAAAAACCATCAAAGAAAACACAACAACTTTGAACACAATTTCTCATTATTTATTTTCCTTTTTCTCCTTTTTCTCCCCTTATGCTGATAAATTTTTTCACATGATTATTTCTCCCCCTTTGACATCAATGGGAAAGGAAAAAGATATTTTACATTGTTCTCCCCCTTTGTCACCAAGAACTTTACCAGTATTAAATACTCCCCCTTAGGAGTACACCCAATATACTACACAATGACAACACATGACGCTACCTGCTCCCCCAAGAGGTAGCCACAAATCATAGTCCAAAAGGAAGATAGATCCACAAATCCACTAGATTGATGCATCTCCATATGCATCTAATTCAAGAAATGAGGGGAAATAACCCCTAATTTCTCCTAGAGATACTCAAAAGTATCTTTAGGAAGAGCATTCTAGTAAATATGTAAGCAATATGATCCTTTGTAGGTATATACTCAAGCTTTACTTCATTCTCAATAACCTTCTCTCTCAAAAAGTGATACCTTATTGTTATATGCTTGGTCCTTGAGTGCATCACTGAATTCTTTGAAATGTTAATTACACTTGTATTATTAGAAAAAGTAGAGATGCGATCATCATAAATTACTTTGATAGCCTTCAATCTCTATCTCATTCACAAAACTTGTGTGCAGAAAGATGTTGCAGCAATATACTTAGCCTCTGCAGTGGATAATGAAACTGAATCTTACCTTTTGCTTAACCATGATACCAATCTACGTCCAATAAAGAATGTACCACCACTTGTACTTTTTCTATCATCAACAAAATTTTCCCAATCTGCATCTATATAATCACTTAGTGTAAAATTAGTGTCCATAGGATACCATAAGCCATGATCTAGAGTGCCTTTTAGATATCTAAATATCCTCTTGAGAGCTGTAACATGTGTTTCTTTGGGATCCTCTTGAAATCTAGCCACAAGATGAATTGCATGCATGATATTTGGTCTGGTAGTAGTTAAATACAACACTAATTAAATCATTGATCTATATTTTCTCTGATAAGCCTTAGATGAAACATCATCCTTGCTAAATTTGCAGCTAGTTACCATAGGACTGCATACCAATTTGGAACATCTATCCCAAATTTCTTCAACATTTATTTTTCATACTTTGATTGTGAAATAAAAACCCCTTTGTTTGTTTGATTTATTTGTAGTCCAAGGAAGAATTTCATCTCACCAAAAATAGATATCTCAAACTCTTTTTGGATTTCTTTAGAAAACATCTTACATAGTTTTATTTTCTCCAAAAATAATGTAATCCACATACACAACTACTATCAAGATCTTATCATCTTCAATTTTGAAATATAAATTGTTATCTATAGTACCTTTTTTGAAACCTTATTGAATGGAATATTTTTCCAATCTTGTATACCAAGCTTTGAGAGCTTGCTTTAAGCCATACAAAGAATTTTTCAATTTGTAGACCATATCTAGTTGATCTAACAAATAAAATCCCTCTGGTTGTTCCATGTAGACTTCTTCTAACTCACCATTCAAAAATACAGACTTCACATCCATCTGGTAAACTTTAAAATCCTTATAGACTACATTAACATGCTTTGTAATTCTTGGTAAATCTCTTACAACTTGTATTGCACTAATTCTCACCATGTTGTCAAAATTCATGACACATCCTCCGATGCCATAACCAACTCTCATTAATATAAGACATAAAGCAATGCCCATTAGCACCTTTAAGTTGATAGATGTTTCCTTTAGTCTTTTTTCAGAAACAATCACAATTTTGGACCCTTTTCTGATTTTAATTTTTTTATCCTTTAACACAATATTATATCTCTTTTTACACATCTGTCCAACACTCAATAGATTAAGTGTCAAACCCTTAACATAGTAGAAACCATCATAATTATGCTAGCCATCAAAAATAATTGAACCTATCCGACATATCTTAGCACCAGAATCATCTCTAAACTTAACTAAGCCTCCATCATATTTCTCAAGTTTAACAAACTCACTTTTGTCACTAGTCATTAGATTTGAGCAACCACTATCAATGACCTAGTAATTCTCTTCTTATTTAGCATGAAGAGAAAAAACCATAGTGTTGGACAAACATAATACTAAGGGGGGGTGAATCAATATTCTATTAAACCAATTGATTGCTAACCATCTAATTATTAAAACATATCTGGATGCACTAATAAGTAAAATCATGGAAGTGAACATAACATCACACAACTCATAAACACCGTGATTTTTTATGCGGAAAACCCAAAGTGGGAAAAACCATGGTGAGGACTAACTTACAATATATTATAACCAGTTACAAAATATTACAGGGCACACTACTAGGATGCACTATCCTTAAAAGGTTCATAGTCAAATTATAAAAGATATGGCTTACCGCCAGAATACAAAAAGGTGTGGCTCACTACTAGGAAGATGAATTCATTAAAATGCACCTTCTATGTGCTGAGTACAATTCCAATTAATCTCTGGAAGATAGAAAATCCTACACTAGATTGCAAGTATACATCAACTATCAAGGACTACACACTATATCACTTTGTCGCACATCTCGCATCATCACTTCTTATCATATCTATTTCTATGTGTGTACATATATGTATATCTTGTATATGTGTTTAGTACTGCATATATATACACGATAACATCTTCATACACCAATTAGGTTGTCCTAATTGGATGTAAGCATACTTAACTCAAAATATATTGTTTGCTTCAAAACAAAAAATTCTTTGGTGCTCAAAACAAAATGTACAAGACATAATTTAGGTTGGCCTAGACCTAAAAGGAACACTTTAAACCTTCATGAAGTATGCATCATATGAACAAGTTGTCTAGAAGAAAATCATACCAAAATTTATAATCCAAACTTTTGAAATTTATAACTTTCAACTTATTCAACCAAAATTATTGAATCCCTGACCACAACTGCATCTAGGAATCTTGAATAACATACTAAAATAAAATGAGTTGATATTCAATTTAGAGTGATTCTAGACCAAATTACTAGATCAATGTAGCATAGGCATAATTTACCAGATGAGTAGATAATCAGTCACCAAATAGTGTTGGCATCAATGACAACAAAGACAACAATATGGAGGTCTCCTTCATTCTTCCAACAATCTACCCCTTTGTCATTGATGGAAACATGTGCCAAAAATGAAGCTTGTTTCAAAATCAAAATTGTGCGACATCAAGATTTATTCAACTCCCCCTTTCAAATATCAAGAACGCAAAGATGCAAAACTATTTTTAAAACCATAACAAATCATTATTTACATTGACCCTTCTTCACATAGAACCTTTTCCCCCTTTGACATCAAGGACAAAGGGTAAGGAAACAAAAATGATCAAGAGATAGGGGCACCTTGTAATTCCTTGAGAATTTCTTCCCAAGCTAGTTTACCATCATCCCAAATCCCTTTAGCCCTGGTAAGAGATTTATGTAGAGATTCTAGTTCCACTAAACATTCTTCTCCGTCTTCCAGAGTGGACAAAATGATGTTCATCTTCTCCATTTTTTCTGCATCTATCAAGGCACTTGTTATGGAAATATGTCTGGACATTACCAGATCTCCATGTTGTCTAAAGAACCTTATTGCATCTTCTTTTTTCCTTTCCAGAATGAAGAACTTGTTCTGAAGGTCTGTAATAGAAGTCCAACCAATGTGGTTTCTATCATCTGCAACCTTGTAGTCTCTGGAGGCATCAACAAGTTGAGACTCAATTGAATCCATTAAGTCCTTAATAACTCAAGTGGCATTAGACCACTACATGTAGTATACAAATAATAACTAAGCTTCCTCATCGTAGTCCTTCACCTCTTTCAAAATTTGTAATACTCTGTCATGTGCAATTGCACACTTATCTTGTAGAATCAATAATCTTTTCTCTAGAAGATTTGTTTCTTCCTCTTTCATAGTCTGTACCTTGAGGTTACAGGTGTATTCCTTGATAGAATCAACTACACACTTTAGGTTCTCAATCAGTGCTAAGGAATCATTAGTGGTGACATTAGGGGTTGTTACTTGTAAAAATATAATAGCTTCATTTATCAATTCATTTCATTTTTTATAAGTTTCAATAGTTTCCTATGTAACAGATTTGAGGAAAGTACAAAAAATATTTATTTTCTCACTTGGTGCAATCTTAGAAAAATCTACATAGCCTGGATGTGATGGCAACTTAATTAGTTGAGGTGGCAACATAGGATGAAGTCTTGTTTTCCTTGTTAGTAGACCTTTGAGAGTTCTCTTGAATGATTCTTCGGTTGGATTTGGTAGCTTAGGGGCCTTGGGATTTTCTTCTTCACTTCTTTTATCTTGAGTGGCTTTCTTGTCTTCCTCTTCCTTTCTTCTTTTTCTTCTTCAGAGGATTTTCTAGAAGATTTATCTTTGTTTTCTTTCTCTTTCTTATTCTTATCATCCTTTTCATCATTGTTCTTTTTATCCTTGCTTCCTTCATCTTCATTTTATCTTTCTCACCATTATTTCCAATAGATTCATGATGTTATTCAAGTTCATTACTGGTATCATCTTTGTGTTGATCTTCAGTCTATTTGTTGGTTGTCTCCTTTGTATCATTTGGAGGGGCAGGCATCTCCAAAACATCATGTATTTCACCAAAATTTTCCAAAATTGGACGATCCATTGCCTCTTTGATATTAACATGCTCTTGTGCTTTAGTTGTATGGGATGAAGAACTAGTTCTTGTTCCATAGTTCCTTTCCAAATTTCTGATTGTGTCTAGAGTTTCTTGTCTTACTTTTTCTATACTATATTTCTCCATAGTCATAAGTATATTGACTCTCTATTTGACTCTAAACAATGTAGAAAATTCTTTTAATAGATTTGTATCTTCTTCCTTAGATAATGTGGAACCATAAGAATTCAAGACATTAGATTTCATCTTGTCTTCAACATTTATAACTTCTTTCATTCTTTGCACTAATTCTTTCCAAACTTTGTTATTCACTTTGTTCTAGATAGTTTCCATAATCACATTGCTAATGACTATATACTAAATGATAGCATTAATAATGGTTTCCTTATCTTCATTATTTACTTCAAACAAATTAGTAGTCAACATGAGATTTTCATAATCTATCATATTATTCACTAAGGCTACCATACTTAAAGATGGTTGATCACTTACTAGAGGAGAGCCATGCATGTCCTTAGGATTAGATGTTCCTTCTTCATTCTTATTCTCATGCACATGAATTCTGAAAGTATTCTATTCTTCCTCTATCTCTTCATCTGTTGAGATATTGACTTTGGTTTCTGCTTCTTCATTGCTAGTGGAAGTACTGCTCCTTTTATTCCTTTTCAATTGTTTCTCTTCTTGCATGTCAAGATCTATTTCTTCCTATACAACATCACTTAGGTTTCTTTTCCTATTTTCCTTTTGCTTTACTCTTCTTCTTTTGAGAGTAATAGATGGTCCAATAGGGGGTATGTTCTTTCTTTTAGAAGCATGAGTAATAGGTTAGGTAGAGGCAGCTACATTGACTGATGTAGGAGTGTTGTGTTCTTTCTTCTTTCCCTTCTCTATTGCAACAACACTGAAAGTAGGCACAATAGCAGAAGATATACTTCTAGATTTGCTAGGTCCATAGGACAACTCAACTGATTTTGAATTTATTTCATCAAGATATTCCTTTAATTGATCAATATAATTCTTAGAGAATGAATTCCCTTGGAAGAATGCCACAACATTCTTTCTTGTTGTTTTTGATCTATGGGATGTAGAAGTTTCTAAGTGCACTTCACTAAAATTTTCTTCATATGTTCCATGTTGGGGCAGAGAGGGATCCCTTGGACTGCTTAACAACATTTCAATGAACCTCTCAACCATTTGTTCATGAACCTTATATCATAGAGGTTCTATCCATAGAGTTATAGGTTCAACTGCTTCTATGATGAATCCATTTTTGCTTACAAGAAAAGTTGTCCTTTGCATACTTCTTCACAATGATTTTGGGAACCCTTTCTCTTTCATGCATATTATTTTGGAATATTGTAAATAATGCAGTCAAAGCATTATTTTGTGCTCTAAAATCTCCAAGACTATGTAGGTGTTCAAAGATTTGATGTGCAACCAGCCTGTTGCACTCCCATATATAATGTTTTTCCTTCCTAGAAATTCCCTCATAAAGCAGAACAACAGAAAAACTACCAATGCACCAACTAAAAAGAGTTTTTTTTTACTTAATCAGGCTTAGATTTTCCATAAGTTGCAGTCAAAGCAACTCACACATATCATAATCTCTTCCATTCACTACCATTTCATATGCAGTATAAATTGCTATAGCAGACACATAATTCCCCTAGTTGGTAAAGTATATTTTCTATCCAATCATAACAACAACATATCACATGATTGGGTTTGTGATAGGTTTAGTAGTCAGAGCTCTCTTGTCAAATGTGGCTCCAGTTAGCTTGAAAACTAGATTGTTTTTTATATCTTTCAGCACTAGTAAGGGTCCAATGGAACAAAGACTAGTTAAAACTTGGATTACCTCCTTGGTGATTAACCTAGCTTTGCTTGTCCACAAAAAATTATCATGCATCCTAATAAGTTCCATCCTAACAAATTTAGAATCCATTTCATTTGAAAAGTTAGGGAACCAATTCCAAACATCTAGCTTCTTCCACACCAAGTTTTCATATTTAGGTTTTATGGAGTGATTATCTCCTATCAATTCTTTTTTCCATAAATCCTTAAGTTCTTGGTGGTGGAATTCTTCTAACTTTCCACGAATGTATGTTCTAGTATCTTCAGTGGGTAGGACATTAGTCGAAATGTGTGAGAAAGCACCCACAAGATCCATTTCATAAAATTTCTAGGAATACCTTCTAAATTTTGGTTGGGGTCTCTCAAAGACTTCCACAATAGTGGGAGTGGTCATTTCTTTTCCTCAAACTACTTGTATATGCTTATGAAAAGTTGCTTCAACTAAAAACCCACAAAGTTTAGATAATAGTAAATACCTTTTAAAGCTTCGTCAAAAACTAGGGTTTGATGCCAATTACTCTAAA
The DNA here is from genome assembly GCA_007258455.2 of Sequoia sempervirens. Classification (NCBI taxonomy): domain Eukaryota; kingdom Viridiplantae; phylum Streptophyta; class Pinopsida; order Cupressales; family Cupressaceae; genus Sequoia; species Sequoia sempervirens. The sequence goes on from VDFB02379711.1 coordinate 66,343,845, forward strand.
CCACTTTTAAAATTCTTCAACTCGCTCTACTTCTTCCCAATTGTGCAAATGTGATTTAATTCAACTTAGTTTCTTACTTTATGACTTACAAATTTTTCCCTAATTTTTGTATTAAATGCACTCCAACTTCAAAAGCTAATAAACACTTTGTAGAGTACATTATAAACCATAAAAAGCTCTGCAATTCTCCATTTTTTCCTATTTTCTGTTGGAAACTTCTTCAACATCTTTAGAATGACACCTTACATCATATATCCTCATGTCACTACTTGACACATCTTATGTTAGGGATTTGTTAGATTTTTGTGTCACTGCTCCCCCTAAAACCATTGTTGGGTTTAGTTTCTAGAAGAGGTATCTACACCAGATGTAGATACAAATGTATTTGATTCATCCTTATTCTTAGGTTCTTCCTTTTTCTTTCGAATTCTCTCCATTTCCTTTTTATCCTTAGTAGGGTCAATTTATTCATAGTTTTATTCTTTTGATCTAGATTAGCTTTCTTCTTAATTTTGCATAATTTTGAAGTGTGTCCTAGTTTATCGCAGGTGTAACACACAATATGTTTATGACCAAAATGATTTTCATTTAACCTTGATCTACACTGAATAAATTTATGTCCAAAAGCATAAAATTTGTAACATTTGTAGCAATAGCCTTGAAAAGATTGATCCATTCTACTAGTATAGAATCTATTCATCATTGTATGACTTCTACACTCAGTAGCTCTATGTCCAAACTTATTGCAAACAAAGCATTTTCCAACAAAGAATCCAACATTTTGATTCATCCTACTTCTACATTTAGTTGCTCTACGACCAAATTTATTGCATGAAAAGAAAATGCCATTATAATATGGGTACCTTTGAGCATTAGGTTGTCAGATAGGAATCCTTCTGATAGTGCTTTTAGGGTTCTTGATCTACCTTCCATTGCTTTGAGTGTTTCTTTCATTGTCTAGTTTTTTAGGAGTCTAATTTTCCTTTGAGCTCTATCCTTCTTCAAGTCCAAACCACTTTTATCCTTAGAAGGTCTCTAAAAAGCAATCAATTTATCAAGCTTTGTGGTGCTCGATTTGAATTTATGTTCATGATTTTTTTCTTCGCTAAGTTAGATCTTAGTGTTACCACTTCTTGTTCAAGTTTTGTGCATTCACCATTTTTTCTCTGGATTTTAGTTTTCTGACATTCTTCAATTCTTTTCTTTTCTTCCATTTGCACCTTTAGTTTAGTGATGTCTTCATTATATTTCTTTAATTGATCACTGACTTCTCTATAAATTTCTTTGAACTTCTTGATTTGTTCTCTTAATTTTCTGATGCATTCATTTTCTTCTTTCAATTTTTCTTTTAGAGTCTCTTTCTCATATTCACTTTTATCCAAATCTTCAAGAGCAGCATGGAGTTCATTAGTTGCTGAAATATCTTCTAGAGGAACATGATACTTTTTGTCAGCTATGTGTTCAAACTTCAAGATCTTCCTTAAGTTGTTATGCTTCTCAAAAGGAACTGATCTCTGATACCAATTGTTGAACACACAAAATATTGAGAGGGGGGGTGAATTAGTATTCTACTAAACCAATTGATTGCTAACCATCCAATTATTAAAACATAAATAGCTACAACAATAAGTAAGACCATGGAAATGAACATAACATCACACAACTCATAGACACCAATACTTTTACATGGAAAAACCAGTGGGAAAAACCATGGTGAGTACTAACTCACAATATACTATAACCAGTTACAAAATATTACATGACACACTTCTAGGAAGCACTATCCTTAAAAGGCTCACAGTTGGAGTACAAAATATATGTCTTAGCACTAGAATATGAAAAGGTCTGGCTCACTGCCAAGAATATGAGCTAATTGAAATGCACCTTCTGAGTACTGAGTACAATTCCAATTAAGCTCTAGAAGATAGAAAATACTCCACTGCATTGCAGGTATACATCAACTATCATTAAATATCAAGGACTACACACTATATCACTTTTTTACACATCTCACATCATCACTTCTTATCATCTCTATCTCTATGTGTGTAAATATGTGTATATCTTGTATATGTGTTTAGTAATCCATATATATAGATGATTACATCTTCATACACCAATTAAGTTGGCCTAATTGGATGTAAGCATACTTACCTCAAAATATCTTGTTGGCTTCAAAACAAAAACTTCTTTGGCACTCAAAGAAAAATGTGTAAGAAATAATTTAGATCAGCCTGGACCTAAAAGGAACACTTTAAACCTTCATGAAGTGTGCACCATATGAACAAGGCATCCAAAAGAAAATCATACCAAAAACTATAAACCAAATTTTTAAAATTTATAACTTTCAACTTATTCAACCAAAATTGTTGAATCCCTAACCACAACTACATCTAGGAACCTTGAATAACATACTAAAATCATATGAGTCGACATTCACTTCAGAGTGATTCCAGACCAAATTACCAAATCAATGTAGCACATACATAGTTTACTAGATGAGTAGATAATCAGTTATCAAACAATGTTGTCATCAATGACAACAAAGACAACAATCCAGAGGTCTCCTTTACTCTTCCAACACATAGTACCTTCAACTTTCTCTTGAGTACTTTCATTCACACATATTTCAGTGTTAGTAGTAGTAGATTCATCTTTTAAAGCTAGGAAAAAGCATTCATTATCATTAAAATCTCCATAATTAGACTCATCATCAAAAATTCTGGCATCTTCATTGACATAATATGCTCTTTTGATCACCTTTCCTTTATTTTCTTTACCTTCTATACGTTTATTTATTTTAGCTCTTATTGGATAGCTTGAATAATAATGACCTATTACTCCATAGCTAAAACATTTGAATGGTAATTTACCTTGATACTTACCAAAGCCCTTTTTCATTCTTCCTACAAAATTTGCTTCCACTTCATTAAGATTTTCTTCATCCGGATTTTCCACCTTTGTAGCCTTAAATTCAATTTATTTTTCTATTCCATTTTTCAACCCAAGCTTTCTCATTTCAAACGAGGTAAGAGTAACAATCAACTGATCTTTAGTACAAGTATTTTGATCCACAATTTCCTCTATTGCAAATACCTTTTCACTATATATATCAGGGAGAGTTTTGAGTACCTTCTTCACTATCCTGGATTCATCTACTTGTGCACCAAGTCCTCTCATTCCACCTATCAACTCACCTACTCTTTGCATGTAGGATTTAATGTTCCCATATTTTCCCATTTGCAAGATCTCAAATTGTGCCTCTAGGTTTTGCAACTTTTCTTACATTTAAACTTTTCATTTCCTTCATACATCTTTTCCAACTTACCCCAAACCTCTTTAACAGTCTTCAGATTCATAACTTTAACTAATTCAAAATGTGAAAGACTGTTTACAATAATAAACCTTTCCTTATTTTTGATTTCATACACTTTGATCTCGTCAATAGTACTTGGACCATGTGCAGGAGCAACATACTAGTTTTGAATAGACTTTTCAATCTCATATCCATAGTATGATAGATATCCTTCCATCTCCATTTTATAGAATACATAGTCAGTGCCATCAAACCTAGAACATTAAATAGTCATCTTGTTTTCCATCCCAGACCCTCCTTAAGTGGTTGAGCTCTTCTACAAGGAACCTTACTCTGATACCAATTGTTTAACAAGAGAACTGAGAGGGGGGTGAATCAGTTGTAGCAATTATAAAATTCAAAATGCTCAACAAAAGTTATATTTACATGCATTCAAAAAACCTTTGCTTTGCTAATATATTAAATTGTTAAGTGCAAAAAAAAAAATTGAAAGTAGTAAAACCATGCACACAATAACACTATATTTTAATGTAAAACCTAATGAGGGAAAAACCATAGTGGGGATTAGCTCACAATATAAAGAATTCCAAAACTAAATACAAAGGATCACTACAAGAGAGGCTCACTGCCAAGATAAGACACATTGTCCAATGAGGTCTCACTGCCACAAAATTACAAAGAATATAGAAGATAATTGTTACAAGGAGAAAAATATCTCAATGTAATAGAGATTCCACCTCAATTTTCACACACACTTGCAAACATGCTTGAAAGATAGAGTACACCTTCAACTCATTTACTTTAGGAACTCAACACTTTGAAATTTGCATTGATCTTCTCAAACTCACATCACACATCACTATATTGAGTCTATCTTGTGTTTCACAAAAATCTCAACTCATACTTATACCATCTTCAACCTTGAAACCCTTCCAAGGCTGGTCATATACAATTTATATTTACAAATTCAAATTAGGTTAGTGCCAAAGCATTCTTACGGTGGAAGAGAATGATGGTGACCCAAAAAAATTCTTAATGAGGACCTAAGTGATTCCCAACACAACTCAACACGCTTCCATGAACTTCACAAGTAGTGTTTAACACAAGGGCGACCAACACCCATGCAAAACAAATAAAAAATTTAAGCACATGCATCCTTAACTCAATCCAATATTTCTAGGAAACAAACTTCACTTGAAAATGATCTAGAGTATGCAATGAACACATGTAAATTCATCTAGAAGCTTTGCAACAAACTTCACTTGAAGAGCATGATCATTTTGTACATTTGAATAGCCCTGTCAACCACTATAATACATTGTAGCTCAGAAACTCATCAACAACAACACCAAATATAAAATCCTCTTGAACCAAATAATAGAGAAACCTTATCAACTTATCCTTAGAATTTCAAGTGTTGAAACCAAAATACGGAGAAATGTGGAGAAAATACATTTCTCCCAAACCACACGTAGACACAAAAATGCATAGTTCACATATTGGTGAAAATATCTCGCACTATATGATGATATAGAAGCCAAAATTATGGATATAGAAACTAACAAAAAACATGAACAATACCTTATATCTTCACAAGCATAACATCAACCTAGAAGAAATGTGAAGCACATCCCAAATCAAACACTAAATACCTGCATAGCACTGTTTTCACTATTTATCAAATTTTCTCAAAATAACTTGCAAAACAAGTACCATAGACATTAGTTAAACAAATTGATTCACTCTAACACCCTTCCAAATATAGCAACATAAATATAACTCCAGGTACTCATAGCACTTCTTCAACATCTCAATTATACATGCACAAACTGTAAACCTTCTTTATTACAATTTTCTCAATATCCTCCACATATACAACCAATAACCAGCTTCCATACACAGTTGAAATCAATGACAACAACAACCAGTTGACATCAATGACAACACCTTCATACTTGCAACAAGTGAATTCTTTTTCTTGGATATAAAATAAGAATCTAGTTCTACTAACTCTGAAAGTTGCATGAAGGAAAGTTGTGTTCTGGAGAAGAAGGATAAGGTTGAAGGTACCTTGGTATCTGCTTTTCATGTTAAAGAAGATAAGAATTACTGGGTTGTTGAGAGTAGCTTCTCTAATCACATGAGTGGAGATAAAAGTAAGTTTTTTAAACTTGAAAAGTATGATGGTGGATTAGTTAAATTTGTAGATGATTCAAGAACTAAGATTTGTGGAATAGGTTCAATCGGTTTTGATGGCAAGCATAATATTGAAAATGTTTACTATGTTAAGGGTTTAATGCATAATATTTTGAGTTTTGGAAAAATGTGTAGCAAAGGATATAATCTTGTGTTTAAGGATGAAACATGTGAGATTAGAAAAGGGTCTAGAAATGTGATTGCTGTTGGTAAGAGCACAAATGGAAACATCTACCAGCTTAAGGGAGCTGATGGTCATTGCTTCATGTCTTAGATTAATGATAGTTGGTTATGGTACTAGAGGATATGTCACATGAATTTTGATAATTTGGTGAGAATCAACTTAGTTCACGCAGTGAGAGATTTACCAATAATTACAAATCCTATCAATGTTGTTTGCAGGAATTGTCATTTTGGAAAGCAAGTAAGGAGTAGTTTCAAAGGAAGGGAATAATTTGCTACCAGACTACTAGAATTAATACATATAGATATTTGTGGTCCTACAAGGGTGATAATTCTTCAAGGTGATAGGTATTTCATTCTTTTGATTGATGATTACTCTAGAATGACATGGGTTACTTTTCTTAGAGAGAAATCCAATGCATTAGATAAATTCAAAGCATTTAAATGTATGGTTGAGAATGAAATGAATCTGAAAATAAAATTTTTAAGGTTTGAAAGAGGTGGAAAATTCACCTCCAATGAGTTTAACATGTTTTGTGAAGTTCATGGAATAAAGAGGAACTTGTATTCCCCCTAGAAATCCTTAGAAAAATGGAGTTGTTGAAAGAAAAAGCTAAACTATTCAAGAAGCCACTAGGACTATGATGCAATAAGAAAATCTATCAGAAGTCTACTGGAGAGAAGCAATTCATATTGTTGTTTACATACTTAATAGAGTTCAAGTCAAATCTTATAGCACAAAGATTCCCTATGAGTTGTGCTATGGAATGATTCCTACTGCGAAGCACTTTAGAGTATTTGGAAGTGTTGTGCATTTTGCACACACGTCCCATTGGAGGCAAGGAACCTCCCTTGTTTTTTTTTGTGTCTCTACATTTTTGCTTTTGCTGATTGTAGTGTCAAAAAAAGTGCACTTTGCTTAATTTAGGAATAATTAATGATAAATTGAACTTAATGTCACCTTGGTCTAGTGTTGTGAGGTGTTTTACACATCCACATTATGTCTTGGGCCCTTTTAAATCTAATTTAATCTAACATTGTCCTAATTTAATGTTGTAAAATGTATTTAACTATATTCTCACATTAATCTAGAAGGCTTGTAAATTAAATTTGACCCTAATCTAGTGTTGTAATGTGTTTTATGCATTCACATTGGATCTTGTGCCTTTCTAGGCTAAGTGGACCTCATTTTAATGTTGTAGAGTAGATTTAACCACACTTTCACATTGAAATTTGTGTCCCTATCCCTAATCAACCTTTATATCATCATTAATAGGCCCTTAGGCCCCTTACTTTTGTATCTTGAGGAATTGTTTGATTAATATCATGATAAAAACACTCTAAAACCTCAAAATATTGAAGACCCACCTCAAAAACCTCAAGGTGGGACTCATTCGACACCTTGGGGTTAATGAGTCCCCTTAGGTGGGACCCATTAACCAAGTGTGTCAAATGAGTCCCTTTTGGGGACTTTTTCAAAATTGAGAGGGAAAATTGCAATTCTAAGTTGAATTTTGATGAATGTCGGCCTTGGGGATCAAAATAACGGCCCTTTGAGTGCCTTGCCTATATAACAAACTTCCAAATCCTCATTTCATCCAAGTAACATAATTTATTCATGTTCTCAAGTCAAGCAAGCAAGAGTTAAGCATTTTAAGGTCATCAAGATAACTTTCAAGATCATTTCTAAGGCATTCAACGGTAGATTCTTCATCCATTGTTGAAGCAATTCAAGATCAATCATCATGGAAAGTTTCTAATTTCATTACTTCATGTTCATGCTTCATTATCTTATTTCGTCATTTTGGTTTAATTACCTAAAAGGGGTTTGAACAAGGCAAACCCCTATTCTGTAACAATCAACATTTATTCTCTCTCTCTCTCTCTCTTTGTGTGATTGTAGATCTAGGTACTTTGAAGGCTTGGAGATGATTAAAGAATAGGTTTCAAAATTGTTGGAGTCATCCCCCTATTGGAAATGTCAAAATATTTAAAAAAAGTCACTTAGAGCCCCAAAAATTAGGGTTTCGGATTAGGACACCTAGAGGTAATGAAAGAGCAGACCGAGAGCTACAGATTCCACTTCTGAGTTTCCAGAAAAGTCAAACTGGACTCATTTTCCATTAGTGGAAAATGAGTCCCACTGCACTTTTTTTTCAGAGATTTTTATGGATTTGGATACCCATTTGGCTAAAACAAGTTTATGTGCAATTTTCCAGAATCATGATTGATTCGCCTAGAATGGTGATGAGTCCCACCTAGCTTAAAAATCAACACTTTCAGAATTTCAAAGCTATTTTTAGTCTCTTCAAGGTTTCCAGGTGCACACCATTCACATCTTTACTTTTCTTTTTTTCTTTATTTACATTTCTAGGGCATTCTTTAAGTCATTTAGCATTTGTTTGCATATCACACTATGTTTTCCAACATATTGTCTTTTCAAAGTTTTTTCTTGGTGGTAAACCCCTCATTTGCTGTTATCCTTTCCCTAGAATTCTCCCTTTGTTAGATTTCAATCTCCTTTGCATTGAAATCTCAAGGGTTTGTTCTTGAGTGAAAGATAGGAAATAGCCTCTCCTTTTAGGTCCAAAACCCTAGAAGCGAAAAGAGAGTACCCTATTTTCTATGTTTCATTTTGGTGAACCTGCTTTTTGAATACCTTCTTTTTTTATTTAGTTAATTGGCATTCTAGGGTGTCAAATTTTGCATTAGTGAAAGTGCATATAGGTTGCATTTTTGCATCTTAAATCATTGAAAATCATTGAAAAGCTACATTTGTGTTTAGGATACACATCATTCAAACTAAAAAGCACAAAAATAAATTGAAAATTTTTGGAAATTTTGAAAAAAATCCCTACTAGGACTCATTCACCACCTTGGGCGAATCAGTCCTAGTGCACCCCTGAAACTACCTTTTTTACAACACTGAAAACCTTGTTTTTGTACTTCTATTTGCTACCATTAATTATTTGTATTAGTTGGTTAAGTTTTTTTTACATGCATTTCATTAGATCTAGCTTAAAATTAGCTCATTTCATGCATTGCTCAATTTCAAATTTGCATTTACAACATTTCCTCTTTCAGGTTGTTGCATAATGTAATCATCAAATTACCTTGTTTCACAATTGGGAATTACATTTAAATATTTCACTTTAAGTCATTGCATTGCACTTTATTTACTTTCTCATGTTAGCACATGTTCTTTTCAAGCATTTAGTGTTTCTAGTGGCTTGCATGATTCTATTTTCTCTACTCATGGGTATAATCTAGGAAAGCAAAGTAAAACCTTTGATAAGAATGTTGCATACCCTCCTAGTACCTACCAGATTTGTAATAATGTCATAACACAAGAGGATACAAGTGTAGACAATCATAACAATCATACTTGTTCTTCTCCCAATACCTATCCTATTAGTGATGAAGGTATCTCAGTGAAAGAAGATACAAGCATTGAGGGTATTGATTGTCCCTCTCCTCATCCCCCTTTGTAAGATATTAGACAACAAGAAGATGATATCATAGAAACATTTCTTAACATCACCTTACCTAGTCTCTATAACCATGATAATCAAAATTGTCCTTCTCCTAATATCTCTCCTCGATGCAAAGAGGATAGGTTGGTGTTAGAAGATACACTTATTAAGAGTCATGGGAATCTTTTTCCCTCCTTCCCTAATGCTCCTACCATTTAGGACAAACTATTTGAAAATCACAGTTGTCCTTCTCTTGACGCCTCCCCTACTTGTGATGAAGATGTTTTAAAAAATATAATCATGGATGAACATATTAAAAGCTCTCCTACTAGGGTAGATACTATGGCACACAAGAATGAGACCTTAGAGAACAAGGACAATCAAATAGATCCTTCTCCTAATATCCCCACTATTGATAAACAAGACAATCCAACCATTGATCATTCCCCTACTTGTGATGAAGTCATTTTAGAAGAGCCAATCCTTGAATTTCAAGAACATTTGGTTTGTAGTTCTCCTAAACTCTCTCCTCCTAGGGAGGATATCATGGTGCAAGAAAAGGATAACAATGACAATAATGATATAGTGTCCTTAGAAGAAGATGACGAGGCAACATTAGACTCTCATTCACTAAGTGATGTTAATATTATTCAACCTCAACTCATCCTTTACCCACATTCACAAAAGCCTCAAAATCAAAACAAACTAAAACTTATCCTTTACCCACCTAAGAATAATGTGTCGCAACAACAAATTCATAATACTGTTGCTCATACATATAGCACGAGGAACAATCCGCAACCAAGACAACCACCTTCAACATCCCTCCCATTGCCTAATCCTATCATACCTAACCCTATCTTACCAGGTCCTCCTCATGGAAAGGAGTATGATCTTGTTGAACAACTAAATAATATTCTTGCTAAGATATTGTTTTGGGATCTTATTCAAGCCTCCCCTCATTATCATTACATGATTAAAAGTTCTTTGTAACAAGTTCCTATCCCTTCTAATACACAACCAAATGACATACCGACCATGATTCAAGGAATAAATGGTGACATTGTTTTCCACCAAAGTGAACTCCCCCCTTTGGAAGTGCAAAACCAAAATGAAGCTTTCATAATAATATCTCAATACAAAAGAAAAGGGATAAAGTGAACCCTTGTTGACAATGGATCAGGGGTTAATGTGTGTAGTGTGACCCTTTTGTATAGGCTTTGTGTCGATAAATCAAACATTCAACATACCTCTTTATCTATAAGTGGATTTGATAGTGTAGGAAAGAAACCGATTGGTGTCATCACTTTACCTATCACAACTGGAAAGGTCACATTAGAAATACCAATCCATGTTATGCCACATGATATTTTATATAATCTTATTTTATGTAGACCATGGATTCATGCAATGAATGGGGTGCCTTCCATTCTTCATAGTCAAATTAAGTATATTTACAACAAAAAAGTGTACACACTTGAAGCTGACCCTAAACCAAATAGTTGTTTGAACATTGAGAAAAATAAACATAATCATTTAAACACATTGACACCATCTAAACAAGTCGAACCCATGCAAGACAAAGAAAAAAAAATTGAGGGAATCACAAAGCTCTTAGAAGATGATTGGAGTTCCTTAGATTCCAAACATATATTCATGGGAGAATACAAGATCATAAACCAAGATTCAAACAAGGGAAAATCCAAAGCGGTAATGTCAACACAAAATTTGGAAGAACCTTTGAAAGCATCCACCCCAACCACTTTAGAACAAAAGACAATAGATTAAACAACAAAATTTGATGAACTTAATCATGAACAACCACTAAATCCAAAAGAGATGAAGAAGATTTATGGAAAAGGTTATGAGCTGATGAAACAACTTGGATATAGTGGAAAAGGATGTGTTGCTAGAGAACAAAATCTCACAATCTAAAGAGTCTTGCATAGGTATGACAAATAATACTAAGCAAGACATATCTTTTCCGCAAACTATAGGAACAAATTCTACTGTTGATCAAGAGGGTATGTTGTCGAGACTCCTCCAAGATCACTTGATATCTCTCCCTACAAGAACTTGAAAGAAATATTATTATAAGAACTAATTTTGTGCATATCATAGAGTTCATGGTCATGCCCCTAACGAATGTAAGGCTTTGAGCAACATAATTCAACTTCTTAAGGAGTGTGGTTCTCTTGTGTTTAAGCACCTAATTCCTCTAACTAATACTTACTTTCATCCTATTCGGATCATCCTTGTCCTACACTAAGTGGGGGCAAGGGGTTAGGTAGCCTTTTCCTCATATGTCACTTGTTGTTGTCTCTTTTTTCTAGTTGACCACCTTTCATGTACATCTAAGAGCAAGCTTGGGATGTGCTTGATATGCCTTAAGTTGGATTGCATGTGACATACTTATTCATGATGTAGCTTATTGGAAACATATAACTTGGCACAGGGCTTTCCGAATAAGCTTTCATATCCTCTTCTACTTTAAATCAATTTCTCATAGCAATGGTGTTGGAAACTACTTTAAAGTGGGGGCATACATCGACACTCGTCATGTTTCATTATGCTATTTATTTCTTCTTGTGATGCATCCTTTTCTTGGTGGTGTCATTGGGCTTTATTTCCTCTAGGAGCATTATATTTCTTTGACTTGTTCTCTCTTGGAAACATTAGGCACAATGTTCCCTAAGAAGAGACCTTGCATGAACTAAGAAAAATCCCTTTGAACATTCCTTACACTATTTTTCATTTACAATGTCTATGAGTTTCAAGGATACAAAGTCTTGGTTTCCTCATAGAGCTTGAAGATAATTTTTGTATGGTGCCTTATCAAAGTTATCAGGAGGTATAAATTTGGTATGGTTTGAATGTTTGGTATGGTTTGAATGGGAAGCCCAATCCGAGGCATGAATTTCCCCATAGCCACTTGAGTGTGTGTGAGTGCATACCCACCATGAGTGTATGTTTCTCACCTTTTAGGACTTCTTACCTGATGGACAACCAAGAGTTATGTCGCCTTAGAGTGAGTATGCATTTTTAGATAAACAACCTAGATCTGATCCACATCATGTTGGACAAATGGTCGAAGCTTGATCCACCTTTTTATTTTTTCTCATTGCCATTGCATGATTGTGTATCTTGTTTTGGTAAAAATCATTCATCTTGTGTGTGTCCTTTTGTTCTTATGTTGGTTTGACTTAGGATCCAGGATCTTGGTGCTTGACCACCTCCTTCATCTTTGTTTTCCTAGACCATCCACATTGTTACGATTGGAGCCCTCTTGAATATCTACTTTAGTGTGAGTTTGAAGCAAGTTCATCCTGTCACTAAAGTGGGGGCTAAATGTAGTGTCAAAAAAAGCGCACCTTTCTTGATTCAGGAATAATTAATGATAACTTGAAATTAATGTCGCCTTGGTCTAGTGTTGTGAGGTGTTTTACACATCCACATTAGGTCTTAGGCCCTTTTTAATCTAATTTAATATAACTCTGTCCTAATTTAATGTTGTAAAATGTATTTAATTGTATTCTCACAATAATCTAGAAGTCTTGTAAATTAAACCCGACCCTAATCTAGTGTTGTAATGTGTTTTACACATTCACATTGGATCTTGTGCCTTTCTAGGCTAAGTGGACCTCATTTTTAATGTTTAGAGTTTATTAACCACACTTTCACATTGAACTTTGTGTCTAAGTTGAATTTTGATGAATGTCGGCATTGGGGATCAAAATAACGGACCTTTGAGTTCCTTGCCTATATAACACACTTCGAAATCCTCATTTCATCCAAGTAACATAAGTTATTCATGTTCTCAAGTCAAGCAAGCAAGAGTTAAGCATTTCAAGGTCATCAAGATAACTTTCAAGATTATTTCTAAGGCATTCAAGGGTAGATTCTTCATCCATTGTTGTAGCAATTCAAGATCAATCATCATGGAAAGTTTCTGATTATATTACTTCATGTTCATGATTCATTATCTTATTTCATCATTTTGGTTTAATTACCTAAAAGGGGTTTGACCAAGGAAAATCCCTATTCCCTAACAATCAACACTTTCTCTCTCCCTCTCTCTCTCTTTGTGTGATTGCATATCTAGGTACTTTGAAGGATTGGAGATGATTAAAGAATAGGTTTCAAACTTGTTGGAGTCATCCCCCTATTGGAAAGGTCGAAATATTCACAAAAATTCACTTACAACCCCGAAAATGAGGGTTTCAGATCCAAACACCTGGAGGTACTGAAAGAGTAGACCGAGAGCTACAAATTCCACTTTTGATTTTCTAGAAAAGTCAAACTAGACTCATTCACCATTAGTGGTGAATGAGTCCCACAATACCTATATTTTTAGAGATTTTTATGGATTTGGATACCCATTTGGCTAAAACAAGTTTTGGTGCAGTTTTCCATAATCAGGTCTGATTCGCCCAGAATGGTGAATGAGTCCCACCCAACTTAAAATTTAGCACTTTCAAAATTTTAGATCTATTTTCATTGTCTTCAAGGTTTCTAGGTGCACACCATTCACACCTTTACTTTTCAGTTTTCCTTTATTTACATTTCTAGGGCATTCTTTAAGTCATTTAGCATTTGTTTGCATATCGCATTGTGTTTTCCAGCATATTGTCTATTCCAAGTTTTTGCTTGGTGGTAAACCCCTCATTTGTTGTTATCTTTTCCCTAGAACTCTCCCTTTTTCATTTTTCAATCTACTTTGCATTGAAATCTCAAGGGTTTATTCTTGAGTGAAAGATAGAAAATAGCCTCTCTCCTTTTAGGTCCAAAACCCGAGAAGCAAAAAGAGAGTACCCTATTTTCTATGTTTCACTGATTTTAAATTTTTCTCTTTTTGAGAGGTTATTTTGGGATTAAGACTATATTTGATTTGATTAAGGAAATATTTTAAGGCATCTTGAGGGTTTCAGAGAAATACACCTGTCATGGATTCCAAAAATGGGGACTTTGAAGTGTATCTTGGATGTCACATGTAAATATTTATTGCACCTATGGATGGAGGATGAAAAATTAGGCTAGGTTGCTTTTTGAATTTTTGGAAAATTCTTGCTAGGAAAAAGGTTATGGGGTTTAGAATATTTCGACTTGTCATGGATTTTGCGAAATCCTTGACCTCAAGGATTCCCCTAAAAACCAAAATTTTAAAAAATCCATGACCTCTTGGAATCCCTAAAGATAAAATTTCAAAAATTCTATGAACTCCTAGAATCCCCAATGATAAAATTTTAGAAAATCCTTTACCTCCTAGAATCCCCGAAGTCAAATTTTTGAAAAAACCATGTCTCCATGGAATCCTCGAACTTCCTGTTGCTTGCAAATTTCCTCCTATCACAAATTCCTCAAACCTCCTATAGCTTGTGGATTCCCTCCTATCGTGGATTCCCTGAACCTCCTATCATGGATTCCCCAAACTTCCTATAATGAATTTCTTGAGATCCTAGAATCCCCAAAATTTCTTAACAGGGTTGAAATTTCAAAATTTAATGACCGAGTTAAAATTTCCAAAGAATTGTTTTAGCTTAATTTTCTCATGTGAGCTACTAATAATAATATTTATTTTTCAGGATTAAATAGATCAAAAGGGGACTTGCATATGGATTCATGCCAAGAGGAAAATCTAGAAAGAATTGTAGCTAAATATAAAGTGTAGCCTCAAGATTTAATGTTGATCTACATATGAATTCATGCCCTACCAGCTAGAGAAATATTTTAAACAAGGAAACATGTGAAGCTGTTTTCATTCCTCTAATAGGAATTTTCCTCATGATCAAGATGGGGGAATATTTATTTCTTATTTCTCCAAAATGCAACTGAATTTATCTGATTGGTTGGTGATGTATCATGTGTTCCAAAATTTAATGTAACTTCATGATGTTTCTAGAAGAGAAATTTGAGCCATTGGATGGATTAAATCCTGGGCATTGAAATTGTAATGTAAAATACATAAAGATCTAGTGCCTTCTCATTTGTAGGGGGCTAGAATTGGTTATATTTTGCAAGTTAGTTCTAGATTAGGCTATAGGAGAGGAAATAATTGGTTTCTTGTTCTCAATTCTCAAATGTGAGTTTAATTCTTTCATGATAATGGTGCAATGTTAATGATGTTTGATGAATCTGCTACTCATACTTGTAAGCTGTGTAAAGTTAATCTGAGCCAAACATTGCACTTAGTTGAACTATGGTCTTCTATACATATTGCACTAGTAATTGGGTATATGTATAGATGTTCATGGACTGAAAATATTTCAGTTACCTTTGAAGATTGCACTATTTTTGCGTAGTTGTAGGCTTGTCCTTGATCAAGCAGAGATTGATTTCATGGGGATTTTCCCATCTACAACATCATCCATTATTGTGATTGATCTTAGGTGTTAGTTTTAGGATCTCTCTCTCAACCCTTTATCTTTTGATCTTTCCTTGAATTAGTTTTAGAATCGAACCAACATCACCACATTGCCATATTTGATGATAAAAGTGATTTTTAGATTTTATATCTAGGAATATAGTCAGGGTTTGCATATATTTTCAGATTTCATAAAACCCTATTCATGTTTGACACTTCCAGCATTGTTGAATTGTAAGGCCTCTTGTGATTACTAGAAAATCACATCATCACTGAGTTGTTTATGCATTGTTAAGACTTGACATTAGAGACCTTGGGGTTGTTTCTTGAAGTTTACTAATAGAAATCACTTTTTGAGAGAGATACAATATTTGTATTCTATCTTTGTTGTTGCAATGCTAAAAACACCATCAATAGGAAGAAAATGCTATATAAAGAGAGATGAAGAAAACTTAGGAAAGTTTAATGAAAGTTATGATGAAGGTATCTTCCTTGGGTATTCTACTAAAAGAAAAGCTGCAAATGTTAAAACAAAAGGTTGAGAAGGATTGTTGAAAGTGCCAATGTTAAAGTTGATAAAAAATTGCAGAATTCAATTGCAGTGGATGGTTATGTGTTAGATGAACCTGATTGCAGAGAAGAAGAAGAAGAAAAAGCTAAAGAAAAAGAAGTGTAGAATGAAGAGGGAGAAGCTATGGAGAAGATCCCTAAGATCCTTAAGTATTTGCAAAAGAATCATTTTGAAGAATAGATCATTGGAGACAAAAGGAAAGGAGTATTGGAAAGAAGCAGAGCTGCTAAAGCTAAGGTAAATCTATGTTTACTTTCTAAATTTGAACCTAAAATAGTGGGTGAGTCATGTAAAGATGAACATTGGATGAAGGAAATGGAAGAAATCATGCAGATTGAGGAAAATAAGACTTGGGAATTGGCTCCTAGACTGGCAAACAAGAACATAATTGGAACTAATTGGAGTTTTAGAAACAAGCTAAATGAGAATGGAGAAGTGGTAAGAAATAAAGCAAGACTTGTGTGTAAGGGTTACTCACAAGTGGAAGGAATAGAATTTGAGAATTTTTTTTCCCCTGTGGCTAGAATGGAAGCTATCAATTTTTTTTTTGGTATTTTTAGCATACAAGGAATTTAAATTTTATTAGATGGATGTGAAGTATGCTTTTATAAATGGTGAAATGGAAGAAGAGATTTACATGGAACAAATAGAAGGATTTTAATTTTCAGATCAATTGAATATGGTTTGTAGATTGAAGAAGGCATTGCATGTATTGAATCAAGCTCCTAGAGTTTGGTATGCAAGATTGGATAAATATTTGATACAACAACGATTCAGTAAAGGCACCATAGATAGTAATCTTTACTTCAAAATTGAGGAAGATAAAATATTGATAGTGGTTGTGTATGTGGATAATATTATCTTTGGTGGAAATAAAGCTATGTGTAAGAAATTTGTTGAAGAGATGCAAAAAGAGTTTGAAATGCCAATGTTTGGGGAGATGATTTTCTTCCTTGGGATACAAATCAATGAAACGAATGAAGGTATTTAATTTCACAGTGAAAGTATGTCAAATAAATGTTGAAGAAGTTTCGAATGGAAGACTCCAAACCGGTATGCACTCATATGGCAACTAGTTCTAAATTAAGCAAAGATGATGATTCACCTAAGGATGATTCGAGAAAATATAGATCTATGATTGGTGGAATACTATATCTAATTGCTACTAGACCAGATATCATGCATGCAATTATTCTTGTGGCTAGATTTCAAGAAGAACCTAAAGAAATACATGTTGCAATTGTGAAGAGGATATTTAGATACTTAAGAGGCACTTTAGATTATGGCTTGTGGTATCCTAAGGGTACTAAATTTACATTAAGTGCTTATATAGATGCAAGTTGGGTTGCTTGTGTTGATGATAGGAAAAGTACAAGTGGTGGAGCATTCTTTCTTGGATGTAGATTGGTATCATGGTTGAGTAAGAAGCAATATTTAGTTTCCTTAGCCACTATAGGGGTTGAATATATTGTAGAAGCATCTTGCTATACACAACTTTTGTGGATGAGATATATATTGAAGGATATTAGAGTAGTGTATGATAAACCTATTTCTATCTTTTGTGATAATACAAGTGCAATTAACATTTCTAAGAATCTAGTGATGCATTCAAGGAAAAAGCATATATCTATCAGGTATCACTTTTTGAGAGAGAAGGTTATGGAAAATGAGGTAAAGCTTGAGTATGTACCTACAAAGGATCAGATTGCTAATATATTTACTAAGGCTCTTCCAAAGGATACTTTTGAGTATCTTTAGGAGAAGTTGGGGGTTATTTTCCATCCTTTTTTGAACTAGATGCATAAGGAGGTGCATCAGTCCAGTGGATATATGGATTCATCTCTTTTCTATATTGATGTTGGTGACTACCTCTTAGGGGGAGTACGTAGTATAATGTGTTGTCATTGTTGCAAAGTTGTTGATTTGGTTAGGTGTACTCCTAAGGGGGAGTATTCAGAGAAAATATCTTGGTTCAGTGTCAAAGGGGGAGAACAATGTAGAAAAATTTATCTTTTTCCATTGATGTCAAAGGGGGAGAGAGAATCATGTGAAAAAAATTAAGGGGGAGAAAGAATTATCTACTTGGGGGGAGAGAAAAGGAGAAAGTGTATTTAGAGTTGTTTTGGTCTTTGATGGTTTTTCATATCATGTGTTAACATCAATGACAAAGGGGGAGATTTTTGCAAATATGAAAGTGTTGTCATTGATGTTAACATGCATGTCTATTAGCTAGTCTTGTTTTTAATGTCAACTATATGTTAAGGAATGTTATTGCATGATGAGAATGTTGAGGATATTGAGAAAATTGTGAAAAAGATGAAAAATAGGTTGTTGTAGGTTGTGCATGTATAGTTGAGATATTGAGGAAGTGTTGTGAGTACATGGAGCTATCTTTTTATTGTAGAATATGAAGATGATTTGGAATGAATTAATGAGCTAGAACAATGTCTCTGGTACTTGGTTTCCAAGTGCTTTTGATAAAATTTGATAAATAGAGAAAACGGTGTTGTGCAAGTGTTTAGAATGTGCTTTGGGATGTGCTCCATGTTTCTTTTGTGTTGATGCTATGTATGTGTAGATCTAATATGCTTTTCAAGGTTGTTAGAGGTTGCTACATTTAAAATTTGGGTTTTTGGATCGTTGTATAGAGTGAGATATTTTCGCTAGTGTGTGAACTAGTTTTTCAGTGATTCTTTTTGTGGCCTAGGAGAAATGTATTTGCTTTGCATTTCTCCACAATTTGGTTTCGGGTTCTAACAATTTGGGAAGTTGTATATAATGTTTTTATCTTTCATAATTCAAGGTTTCACTTGATTTAGTACAATACAGTGTGTGTTTCATGCGTCAATGTGAAAATAAGGTTTACCAGATGTTTTGGGTTGAAGTATTTGTATGTTGCAAGTTTGGATGAAGTGTTTGATGGATATCAATTGGTTTGAGGATTATTCTAGATCATTTTCAAGTGATTTTTTTTTCTAGAATTTTTAGATCGATTTAAGGGAGCGTATACTTAATTTTTTATGGTGTTTGGCATGGGTATTGGCTAACCTACTGTTAGAACTACATGCAAAGTTTATGAAAGCTTGTTGAGGTTTGTTGGGATCTATTTGGGTCCTAATTAAGAAGTCATATAAGTTTCTTTCTAAACCGTTGGAAAAATAATGTTGTGGAAAGGGGACTTACAATACAAGAAAGGGGTCCCTAATCCTAGATTTTTCTATATAGGGGGATGGTTCATTCAAGGAAACCTAGGATCCCAAATTGGATTGACTATCAACAAAAATGTGAGTCAATCCTCAATAAGGGACCTAGGAATATTCCTTAGGCTTTGAAGGGTTCTCCACCAGGCAAAAGATTGGAAAAGACAATTTAACACTCAACTCACAAAACCTAGTAATGCAAGCCGAATAGTGAGTGTAAATGACAAAATTAAGTAACAATAACTTAGGATGTATGTACCTGGGAAGTCTAGAAATATGATAAGGATTCTGGAAATGAAAAAAATGTTGTCAAAATATGCTGAGGAGGACTAAGAAACCCTTACTATTTTCTTAGTCCCACTACTATTTTTGGGGGAAATGTAAAATCTTCAAATGTTGGAACCAGATCTGAAGGAATCTCTAAAAAATACCTCCAAGAGGACTAAGACACCCTTAATTTTTTCTTAATCCTCATCTAAATTTTGGAAATTTTAGAAGATGATCCCGAGGTTCAATGTTTGCAACTACTTCTTAGATCTCAGGTCCTGAAACTTCCAGATTTGGCCTATAGGTGTCTTTTTGTGAAGATGAGAACTTTGCAATGAAACTTTGCAACTTTAAAACTTTTCACTTCAAATGATCTTCAAGTCTTCAACCTAAATCTACAAACACAAACATACAAGAGAAGAAAAACTTGTTGATTTGTTAGTAAATGGGGGTTTTCCTTGGTCAAAGCCCTTGTTGGTAAGTAAACCTTGGAATGAAATGAAATAATGAAGGGAAATGATGAATGAACAAAGTGCTATATTGAAACTCACCAAAACCTTGTTATGAAGTCTATAAACTTGTGTGAAGTAGCTAGCTTGAATGTAGATCTTGAATTGAATGAATGATTGATAGATCTTGACTTGAGTTGCTTTCTTGAATCAAAACCCTACATCACAAATGTTAGCTCAAAAACACACATGATGCAAGAACATGATGCTTGAATCTTGATGATGGCTCCAAAAGCTTGATGAATTGCTCTTGAATGCTTTCTTGATCACTAATTTTCTATAATGCATGAATACTCAAGTTGCTAGTATGATCTCATGAATGCTTAGGATGATAGTATGAAAATGAGTGAAATAACCTTGTATTTATACTTATCCATGCTTAATATCTTGAAATTACACCATAACAAGCTGAAATATGAAATCATTAATTAAAGGAGGCTAAATCCTGCCAAGATTTGAAATTAAATCTTGAAAATAACTTAAGGGGGACTAAGACACACTAGGTGGCATCTTAGTCCTAAGGCTTGAAACTTGGGGCACATACTCCAAAAAGGGTGCCTTTTAAGATGCTTTTGAAAAGAGGGTCCCAAGACCTTTGGAGGACAAAGACGCCCTAGGTGGAATTTTAGTCCCAAGCCAAAAATCAAAGGCACACAACCAAAATCATTAAATTATCATTTATCCTTGGATGTTTTTCGGGATTAGCCATAAAAAATATAATTTATTAGGCTTGTGGATGCAAAATAGGACCAATTAAGAAATAAATAGGGATAAATAAATAAATACGGGCCCAAACAAGTGCGGAAATACAAGGTTGTGCATTTCCTTCACTACACTTTCATTCCTATCCATTGTGGGAATGTTTAGGTGCTGACCTAATTTGAATTTGTAAGTGTAACAAATAGTTTCCAACCTTGGAGAAGGTTTTTGAGTTTGAGGTTGATATAAATAAGAGTGGTGATGTTGTGAGATGCAAGAGAGAAGTAAGATAGATATAGGATTGATGTAAATGATGTGAATTTGAGTAGAGCAGTGAAAATTTCAAGTGTTTGGATTCCTGAAGGAAGTGAGTTGAAGGTGTCTGTAATATTTCATGCAAGGCTATGAAAGTGTTGGAGCATTTTTGGTGGATTCCTTGTTGCATTGAGAAGTTTTTCTCTATGTAACATTTATACTTTATCTTCTTGTATTTCTTTCTATGGTAGTGAGCCTTGGCTATGAGACTTTTTGGACAGTGTGTCCTATTCTGGTAGTGAGCCATTATAATAGTTTTGCAATTACTTATATCATGAGCTAATCCTCAATGTGGTTTTTCCCTCATTGGGTTTTCCATGTAAATTTGGTGTTCTCTTGTGTACAGTGTTGTTATTTCAATTTATGTTATTTGCATTTCATGATTAATCACTTTAATAGAATAAGGGATTAATGTATGTTTGTGGATATGATCATTGTTGATGGTTTGATGTTTTAATTTTCTATAACTGATTAACCCCCCCTCTCAGTTGTCTTGTTCATTCAATAGTTCTTTTTCTAGTCTTGGGAAAAATTATTTATTTACCATAAGTACTAGTAATGTAGAACCTAAAATGGATACCATAATCTCCATACTTCTTTTAGAGGGGATGATGAGAATTTCCATGAATGTGGGCTCCCAAGATGCATTGGATGTGTGGGCTAGTTCTAAAGAAAAAGGTCCTAAAGGGGATAATAAGAGGGATAAGTATAAAGGAAATTCTAAAACCCCAAAAAGAGAATATCAAAGGTTTGGAATTGTGGTAAAAGAGAGCATGTGAAGAAGGAACATATGAATAAGAAAAAAAACTTGATTCCTCCACAAAAAGGCCCTTTTATGATGATTTTGGTGCTTTGTTTATTTTAGCTAACATTATTAGTGACGATGCTTGGCTTATTGATTCAGGTTTCTCCTACCACATGACACCTCACAAGGAGTGGTTTACTAATTACAAATTATATGATAGGGTAGATGTTTTCTTTGGAGATAACAACACAAAAAGTATTTTTGGTAAGGGAAAGGTAAAGTTGTCTTTATGTGATGAGAGGATTAAAAATCTTGATAATGCTTTGCATATTCTAGGACTTGCAAGAAATTTACTTTCAGTGCCCAAGTTAAATGATTCTAGAATGCATATGACATTCAATAAGTTTGGTTACAACTTGGTAAGTGGGAGTTTAGTGATAGATAAAGGATCTTGGATAGGGAATTTGTTTAGGCTAAATGCCTCTACTTTAAGTAACTCTACCAATATAACTAACACTAAAAATACATTTATGTTGTGGAACCATAGATTGGGTCACATAGGTGAGAAAGGACTTAAGAAAATTTTGAACAAAAATTTGGTTGATGGTATTTCTAATTATTCTATTGGTCAAAATGATTTTTGTGAATATTGTGTGTTTGGTAAGAAAAATGGATCATCACTTTCTAGTGGACCTAATAAGGCAACGAGATTATTAGAAATCATTCATTTGAATGTATGTGGGCTAGTGGATTTGAATCTTTGGGTAAATCTTGGTGTTATGTCTCTTTCATTGATAATGTCTCAAGATACACTTGGATTTATTTTATGCATTTTAAATATGGAGTTTTCACTAAGTTTAAGGAATTTAAGGCCTTAGTTAAAAAACAAACAAATTAGAAGATATAAGTGTTGAGTTCTAAAAATGGGGGTGAATATTGTTCCAAAGAATTTGATAAATTTTGTAAGCATGCAGGTATTCTTTGGAAAAATATAAATCCTTATACTCCCCAATAAAATGGGGTAGTAGAAAGCATGAATTGAACCTTAATAGAAAGAGCTAGGATTATGTTAAGTAGTGCTAAGCTTGATAAATGTTTTTGGACAAGCTATTGATACTACTTCCTATTTAATTAGTAGATCTCCTTGTTTAGCTCTTGTTGATAAAACTCCTTATGAAGTGTGGACAGCTAGAAATCCTTTTGTTTCACACTTAAGGGTCTTTGGTTGTGAGGCTTTTGTTCATGTTCCCCAATAAAATTAAGCAATCTAAATTGGATCCAAAAGCACAAAAACACATATTTTTGGTTATGGTGGGAATGTAAAAGGTTGTAAGCTTTGTAATCCTCTAAATCATAAAATAATCTTGTCTAAAGATGTGATTTTTAGGGAATTTAGAGCTTACTCAAGAGAAGAACAACCAAAGGAGAAAGATAAGACAAAGACAATGTACTTCAATTCAAATATTCAGAAGCAAGAAGATTCACATGTGGAAGAACAATTATATGGATATAAGAATGGAGAAGAAGAAAAGGGTTTAGATAGTTTAGAGGATGTGAAAGATGAGCACATAGAAGAAGAGCAGGTAGAGCCCATTACTCATACCTTGAGGATTTTCATAAGACAACAAAGTCTAGTTGAGAAATATAGCCCAATAGATTACTATTGTGTAATTACTTTGTTGAGTATCGACAATGAAGGTCTAGATCTTTTAGGGAGGCTATCTCATGGGAGGAAAGTGAGTCTTGGTTGCAATCCATGTAGGAGGAGATAATGGCTTTAGATAGTTGTGACATATGAAATCTTATTATTTTTCCCAAAGGAAGGAAGCCCCATTGGATGCAAGTGGGTATTTAAAAATAGATTCAGTGCAAATAGTTGGCTAGAGTGGTACAAGGCCAAATTAGTGGCTAAGGGTTACTCCCAAAGAGAGGGAGTTGATTTTGGTGAAATTTTCTCTCCTATTGCAAAATTAATTTCTATTAGCTTCTTATTATCTATTAATGATGCTTGTGATATTGATATAGAGCAAATGAATGTTAAAACTACTTTCTTATCTAGGGATCTTGAGGAGGAAATATATATGCGACAACTTGATGATTTTGTTGTGAAAGGAAAAGAACAATTGGTTTGGATCTTGAAGAGATATTTACATCATTTGAAACATTCACCCAAGATGTGGTACCAAAAGTTTCATAATTTTATATTGAGTTTGGTATTTCTTAGGAGTGAAGAGGATCATTATTTTTATATTAAAGTTATTGATGATCAAATTATAATTATTGTGTTATATGTTGATGATATGTTATTCATGGGCAACAATAAGATTATGATTAGGGAAATCAAGGAAAAAATCTCTATCATATTTGATATGAAGGACTTGGGGGATACACAATATATTGATGGGATGAAAATAAGTAGAGATCAGGCTAACAGAAAGCTTAGGTTAAGTCAAAGTAAGTATGTTGATACAATTTTATGAAGGTTTAATATGCATGACTTTAATCTAATTAATATTCCATTTATAGTTGGTACTAAGTTGAGATTAGATATGTGTCCTAATTTTGATGATTATTTTGAGGATATGTCTAAGGTTCCTTATGCTAGTATCATTGGTAGTTTAATGTATGCAATAGTTTGCACTAGACCAAATATAGCCCAAGCAATGGGAGTACTACTAAGTAGGTTTATGTCTAACCCTAGTGTTTCAATATTTACACGATACTTCATATTATTGTTTGGTTTATCATGGTTCTAATGATGTGGTCAAGTCATTGGACATATAGGGTTTTTTTGATGCAGATTGGGAAGATGACTTTGATAGTCAAAGGTCTACTAGTGGCTAGGTATTTACTTTGTTTGGAGGTGTACTTAGTTGGATGAGTAAGAGGAAGCCTACACATTCATTTTCTAACATTGAAGCAAAGTATATGGTTACTACACATTCCTCTAATGAGGCGGTATGGCTATAGAGACTTGGTAATGACATTAGTTTCAATTGCAAGACATTGAGGAATGGATGTGATAGATAAAGTGCTATTTGTTTGGCAAAAAATCCTATGTATCATGCTCATAATAATCATGATGATGTTTATCTTCAATTTGTGTGAGATATGGTTGCAAAATCTGCACCCTGTTGAACCTGATGTTGAACAATTTCAGTGTAACATGGGAAGACCTCTAAAGTTATGGGTTGCTTATAAGCAGAGGTCAACCTCCAAAGAAGGTTGGATTCCTATTGGTATCACCTAAACTATTGATTTATGAGGAAAAGGGAAGAAGGATATGCATAAACCAAAAAACTATTTTTATGTTGATTCACCAAAACTTCTTAGAGCCTATATATTCAACTTATATGCAGAATTCTAACAATGACTAAAATTGGATTACACAACTCACTTTTCATATGTCTTTACATCAGTAATTTATAAAGAGGTTTGAATGCTAAAACTCTTAGAGGAAAATATAAAACTCACAACTAAAAATTATTGCACCTATAACGCTAATTATAACCTCCAATAACATATATCTCTGCAAGAGGTGCTAAATTTGAGACAAAATCACAAGGACTAAGTTTTCACAAGTAATTCAATCAATCAATAAGGCACACAATAAAGCATAGTGTGGGAAGGTAAAATACTCCATATTATTGATGTCCAAGGCCTTTACTGATATACATGCTCAAAATACTGAGTTACAAAACATGCTCAAAATGTTAAAGGACTACAAAAGTCTCTATCTCTAGAAATTGCACAAGAAGAACTACTCAATAATGAGTTACAAATGAGAATATATCATCATGTCCAAGTAGCTCCACCAAAAGGGGCTCTAGAAGCTTCACAAACTCAGATGCCTCTTAAAATCCAAAAATATATCATCCATATCCATTTCAAAAGGCATCAATATGCATGAAAAGGTCTTGTTTGACCAAGTCAAACATAAAGGCACAAGAAAATAATGCCTAGATACCCTCCTTGTGTTTTGAAACTAAAATATCATGCCTATATTTGCTCCAAATGTTGGGTAAACAAAGTCCAACTCTCCAAGATTCTTTTAAAAGACATAACTCAAAGCATATCTCTCCATTTCTCCTCTTAAGACTTAGTCATACACATACACATGCTCATATTTTGCATTTGTAAGAAATAATAATTTAAATCAAATGGTTTATAAAACACCATTTAATATTAAATCATTTTACAATATATTCAAATGCAAAAATATAAGACTCCACCCTAAGTATCGACCATGATAGAAAAATGGGTTCACTCAGTTAACATTATATTTGAAAGCCTAAGTTAAAAGAAACAAAGGCATGAGGTGTTAGTTTGCAATGGATTTTTTAAAAACAAGGAGAAAAGTCATAAACTACCATTAGCCTTTGGAATAGGGTTAGAAACCCTAAAATGAAAGAAAAAGATGTGAAATTCATTTCATTTTCATGAAGCTTCTCAAGGAAGCTATGTGCCACCAAGGGTTTCTATTATTGGAGCTCCTATGTGCATACCATGATGAAATAAAAGTTTTAGAGGCATCTCTTTGCTATTTATTGTCGATTTCCTTCACTCACAAACTCTGGTAAGTAATTTTTAATAAGAAAAACCTTAATTTGACTCATCCTTTTTTTGATGAGAAGGCCTTCATGGCCAAAGCTCTAAGTTTTCCTCCTTAAATTCAAGGTTCTCTGTCTTTATTTTGTGCTTGGTCTCCTTTACTATGCTAGGCCATGCCTCACTTGGTATTCTCCTGTAGCTTTTGTAACACAAAATATAAATACTTTTCCATGGAAGACTTTTCATGTGTAAATGGTTGTTGATTTCTGCATTTTGATAACAAACATTTTGTTAGAAAACCCTTCAAAGGTTTGCTTGTGACTTCCACTTATAAAAAACTAGAAGATAAACCCAGATGGGTGTGACGACTGCAATGGGTTCTCGGTTGTCCTTTTATCTTAGAAAAATACATGAGTTTTTTGTAGCATTACATCTATAGGTCAAGACCATGGTATTTTTATCTTCTTACTTCTAATGTTTCTTTGATATTTTGCATTTGTATTGCAAGAATGACAGGTGTCCTGAGTCTTTAATTATATTTGTTTATTTCTTACAAAGTAAAAACTTGATACCATCTAGAGAAGACTTGTATTGTCATGGTGAAATTTTCACAAGATATATTGGGTTTGAAATATTGTAATATAGAAATCCTTCTGTTATGCAAAAATAAAGATTTCCTATGTATCTCCATTCTTCTATATTTGATTCTTTATAGGTCTAAAAAAAACTAAAAACCGTCTTTCTTGTTTTTGGCACATTGAGGGCTTCATAGTTAATCTGATTTCATGCAAACACTTAAGGTTCATTTCTTTGGCCATGATTCCTTCATAAATGTAGAAATTCATCCTTTTGCAATACTCATTTTGAGTTGAGGATATTAGCTCTTTATAGGCTGAAATTTCATGATGTGATCATAGAGATTTTTCTTGGAGAAATAGTAGTAATCCACACCATTGAAGCAATTTTGAATGACCTCTTGTATTCTTCAATTCATAAACCTGATGATCACTCTTAGAGATAGAATCTTAACAAGATAACTTTAAACCATGTAGTCATTTTACTTCTCTTGTTGAACATTTTATATATTTGTTCATCATTGTTTGTGAAATGGAAGACATTGTCACTTATCTATTTAATGATGGAGAAAATATCATTATTATAACTGAATTCTCACCCATTTACACTATAATAGTGTTGAGGAGGTTCAATCTTGTTTACTATATTAAATGCTTTAGTTGTCTTCATTACCCTTGGTAATGCTATAAAAGGGAAAATTTATGACTATCTCTTGAAGATTGTACCCTTTTGTGCTCTCTATGATTTTAAGATTATCTTCAAGGTATCCTTCTAGATTACATAATGACAGGAGCAACTTGACTATCTCAAAGATATGCATCTGTTAACAGTAATCTTTATCCAATTTCAGTTGGGTGATTCTTTTTGCTACTGTTATGCTCTGTTGATGATTTTAGATTTTATGATTCATGCTTAATGATTCAAAATAATGTGAATCATGATATAAATGATGAATTTTATGTTACCATTACATAACCATGTTGATATGATGACCTTCATTAATGCATTTCTCTCTTAAATATCCTTGAATGAGCTTATTATCTGATAACTCAACATGCTGAGCTCAACCCTTGTGGGAGCCTCATTTTAACCCACATGCTGAATTAAGATGAATAGAATAAAGACATGATTACACCTGTAGCTGCACATGAAGCAAAAAAGTTAGAAAAATATGCATATTTTAGGTGTGTTTGATGACTCTAGTGGTTTTCTGGAACACCTAAAATGTACACTTAGTTTACCTAATGCAGATTATGATTAGTATATACATGGATAGGGTGAATGTGTATGCAATGTTTGTAATTAGTCATTGCTTAGAGCATGCTCTAACACCATTGTTACTATCATATGTAGGATTAAGAGTGCAAAGGAGCTAGAAGGGAGAGATGAAGCTCAAGACATCACCAAGGAAAAAGACACATGAGAACCAGTCTTTGACAGGGAATGGCTGGTTACTTTCCTTATATGGGTATTTATTTTCCCTCTTTGCTTATTCATGTATATATTGTTCATGATTTGTATTGAATAAGCTAAGTTAATATCATGGATTTTATGAGATAATGTATACTTCTACATTCAATAATGATTTCTTTTTCTGAAAAGATCTGAATCTTTACTCTGTTACATGCATGTGTATGAATGCAATGATTTGTAATTGTAATATTTTTTGGATTTTTTTCACTTATACATTTTAATGTAATGAAGGAAAGTTAATAAAATGAATACCTCATTTTCCGAATTTAAAATCAACAAGCTCAGGCTGATTTGAGCTATAAGTGAAAAATGAGTAACATTTTTGGTGACATTTGTTGTATGTTTGTTTGCTAAACACTTTGACCAGTTGCCTAGACCTATCCTTTGGCTTGGAGTCACTCAGAAGCTACGCTCATGATTTAGGGAAATAGATTCAGAACTTCTAAAACTTAGACTTGACAATATGATTGATACCCTGGCATTTATTTAAAACAAAACTACAGAAGGAAACTACCTAGCTATGCTAAAAATCACTTAGGGAATGAAACTTGCATTTAAACTATAGTGTTATAGCACTTTATTGAAAGCATAAAACCTAACCTAATATTCACATGGTAAGTCATACCTCAAAACAACGTTTGAGGTGAATTCCATTAACTAGGATTGGTAATATTTCTCCATCCATCTTTGATAACTGGAATGAGTTATACTCCTTGCATTTAGTGATGAGAAATGAGCCAGTCCAGAAGTTGTCAAATTTTGTGTGCTTAACTAGCCCACTTTTTAGGACATCCCATTTGAGAACAACATCACCCTCTTTGAAAACTCTGGGTGTACCTTTCCTATCAAAGATCCTCTTGGTTTGGAGTTGATGATACTCCAATGAATTCATTTACTTGTCTCTTTTAGCTCCATGAGCTCAACATATCTAACGAACATTGGGTCTTGTTTTTCAAACATCTCCAACTGATGTGCAATGTCAAGAGTTGGAAGCTCTATGGATAGAGTAGTCTTGCCTCCTTTCCATAAAACAAAACATATGGTGAATTTCCAATTGACCTCTTAGGAGTTATTTTATTTGCCCAAAGTGCTGATTTCAATTTGGTGTGCCAAACTATCTAATTCTCCTCCATGGTTCTTTTAATAATCCTGATCAAATTTTTATTTGTACTTTCAGCCAAACCATTACCCTGTGGGTAATAATTTGAGGAGGTATTTAAATGGATTCCATATTTTATTTCCCAATATGTAACTCTTAATCCCACAAATGCAAGAGAATTATCTGAAATGATGGAATCAGGAACTCAAAACCTGGTTACTATGTCCTCATAGAAGCTTAAAATTGACTATTCATTAGCTTCTTTCAAAGCTATTGCTTTTGTCCAAAGTGTAAAATAGTCAGTGACTGTAAGCACCCACTCGTGACAAGCACTAGAGAGTGGATTTATTGGCCCAATAAAGTCAATGCCCCATCTCATGAAGGGCTGCTCTACCTGAATTGGCTGAAAAGGCATCACTGGAAACTTCTCTTTTCCTACAAATAAAAGCAAATTTTACACATTTATTTGACTAGGCATGGGCATCCTTAAATAAGATTGGCTAGTAATAACCAACTCTCATAATTTTCCAGGTTGTTTTTCTTGGAGCAAAGTGACCTCCTGAAGTTCCATCATGAAATTCATGAAGTACTTTTTCTGTTTGATTCGTGTCAATTCAGTTTAATAAAACACCATTTAAATCTTTCCTGAAAAGAATATTATCAATCAATACATATGGAATTGACTATAACCTAAAGTATCTTCTTTTAGCTCTGTCTAGACTTGGTGGACATTCACTAGTCTATAAAAAATGGGTCAAATCTTGAACCCAACTTGTAGCTAATGTAGGTACAACATTCTGAAGCTCATTATCATTGACTAAAATAGTCTTTGATTCTAATTTTTGTGCATCTTCAAGGGTTGAGGAAAGCTGTTCACAAAGTCCCCTACCTATGACAAGTTTTTTGATTTTGATGTCAACATCAAACTCAAGAACTCTTGTGATCCACATTGGTCCTTTCTCACTCAAGTCTTTACTTAACAAAAATTATTTCACACTACCTGGTGTGAAACAATAACATGTATCTTATTGTTGGAGATTAGTGGCTTAAATTTCTTTAGACTCCTAATCATAGCAATAACATGTTTCTCAACAAATGTATATTTTTGCTCATAATCAGCTAGACTTTGACTAAAAAAGGCTATTGGCTGCTCTAAGTCATCATTATTTTTTTGAACCAGCATAGTAGAAATTGAACTAATGCTACCAAAAGCATAAAGAATGAAATCATTTGAGAAATATGGATTTACCAGTGTTGGGGCTGATGCTAAAACCTCTTTGATTGCTTCAAAACTGTTTTTGTCTTCTTTAGTCCAACTGAAAATTGCATTCTTCTTAAGCATGACAGTTAAAGGCTGTAACAAATTTGCAACATCAGGTATGAACCTTCTCAAAAAGTTGATTCTACCTAAAAAGCTTTGCAATCCTTTCTTATGATTGGGTAATGGCAACTCAAGTATGGCTTTGATTCTCTCAAGGTCAATAGTAATTCCTTCCTTTGATACTATGTGTCCTAACAGTTTAATTTCATGAACTACAAAGATACTCTTTTTCGGATTGAGAGATATACCATATTCTCTATATTTTTCAAAAACTTGCTTCAGATGTGACAAGTGTCCATCTACATTTTTGGAATATCCTATTATGTCATCTAGATAAACAAGCAAAAACTTTTGAATTAGACTCTAAAACGCCATATCCATGGCCCGCTGAAATGTGGCACCTGCATTAGATAAGCCAAAAGGCATTCTCTTGTAGGCCATAGTGCCCCACTTTGTTGTAAACATTGTTTTATATTGATCCTCTTCCTTGACTAAAATCTGGTTATAACTAGAATAACCATCTAGACAAGAAAATCTCTCTGAACCAGCAACAACATGAAGAATAGGTTCCATGGAGGGTAAGAGGTAATGATATTTTAAAGATTCTCTATTAAGATCTCTAAAATCTACACATAAGCTTATCTCTCCATTTTTATTTCTAACCAGAACAAGGTTAGAAACCCAGGATGTGTGTTTTATTGGAAATACAATACCCCCCTCAACTAACTTAGTTAGCTCTTTAACCATTAAAGGCTCAAGCTTGGGACTTAAAGGTCTTTGTTTTTGTCTAACAAGCTTGGAATCAGGTTCTAACTCAATTGTATGTTGTGAAATATGAGGGTAAAAACCTTTTAAATCAAAATATTTTCAAGAAAAAACATCATGAAACTCTTGGCATAAAGCAATAAAAGCCTTTCTATCTTTAGCTGATCAATTTTTTCCTAACTTAAGAAGCTTACCTTTAAAGATTTCAATTTCTTCATAATGTCTTCTTTCACTTGAATGCTAACTTTACTCTTCTTAAGCTGATCATCAGTGTTGAAAATAGACTCCAAGGTAACTAAACCTCTGGGTATCTTGTTTGTTTTTAGTTGTATGATTTTTTATTCATACTGTTGTTTCAACTTCTCTTGATTTGCTATAGAAAATTGATCTTCTTTGAGCATAAAAGCTAAAATCTGCTTGTCACTATCAAACACTTGCCAGTTGATGTTGTTATCAGGAATTGATGGCTTGACTATAACTTTTACATACTGTTGTATTCTCTCTTTTTTGATATCATTTGGGATATCAAACTATGCACCAATTGCTGCAAGTCTATCAACATGTTTGTTTTGGATTCTTGGGACAAAAATCAAGTTAAATGCATTAAATTCCTCTATCATATTCCACACTCTATTTTTGTAGGACTTCAATGCATAATTTTTGGCAACACTCAAGCCTCTAACTTGAATAACAATCAGTTCACTATCTCCATAGACCTTTAGACAGTTTATTCCTCTTTTCCTTGCCCATTCAAGACCTTGAATAAGTCCCTCATACTCAATAGTGTTATTAGAGCATGCAAAAGCAAAATGGAAAGCTGAAAAATACTTATCACCTTGTGGAGAAACAATCATTGCACCTCCACCAGCTCCATTCTTACTTCTAGAACCATCAAAATATATTTCCCAAAGTTCATTTTGTTGTTCTAGCAACTGATTTGTACTCTTTTCAAGGTTTGGAACCATTGCATCAGGTTCATGAAGCACATAATTACCCATACCAGCATCTTGAATGAAGCCATCAGGACTATCCATTACATTTTCTGCTACCCATTCATGTAACAACACATCAAGAACACTCTCTACTTGCAACTCTTGAGTAGCAACAAGCTCACTATCACTAAAAACAATATTATTTATGTCTGCAGCAGTTGGAACAACATTGATAATACTTGGATTATAAGGCTCTATGTGATCCTTGGCCAATTTTTTAGACTTGATGGTAACTTTAGTTCCATATCTCATTCTAAACAACATATGTGACCAATCAGCAAAAACATAACCTCCTATCTTGGCTGTAAAGTCTCTTGAAAGACACAAGGAAAAGAAAGGACATAGGTCTATAACACATATATCTTGTGGAACTGAAAAATTTGGACAAGCGTGAAATGTAAGGCTCAAGCCTTTGATGACACCCAAAGTATTGATTGAGGTTCCATCTAATTGGATAACTCCCTTTTCTAAAGGTTGATGCTTTAGCCCTAATTTTTCAGCAATCTGCTTTGGTATTACAAAGCTACTAGCTGCACTATCTACCATACAGTTATGGACTAATTTATCACCTATGATCACAGATACATAAAATGGAGGTGGTTTCATATCCTTACCTATTTATTTGTTGGGTTTTTTATCATCTTGAGGATCATTTGTTAAAACAACTCTAACCTAACCTATTGGTGGCTCATCAGACACCTTCAAATTTGACAGAGTTGACTGCAACATGTCTTTCTGGCCTAGAATAGCTAATGAGTCCCACATAAACATTGCTACATTCATCTTTTTCATATTTTTAATGATGTTAAAAGGCATAGTTGGATTTAACTTTTGATGAACCTTTATACCAACACGATCAACATGCATGTGTGGCTGCTCCTTGGCAACAACTTGCTGATTTCTCTACAAAATGTGAGGCACTTGTGATGTAGATGGTCTTGCAGCTGTTGCTTTCCCTTTATCAGTTGCTTGCTCAAGTTCAAAGGCTCTTTTCTTTGATCTTGTGTTTGTTGCAGTTGGAGAATCATCTACATTAATTCCACAAAATTCTTCTCCCTGCCAGTTGAGCATAGTAGCATCATTTGTAAGCTTCTCCTGCTGTTGTGGAGCTCCATCATTAGGTAGATTTTTTTGTGAGCTCAAAGCATTCTGCACCATTAATGCCTAATTTATACCTCCATTAGAGCATGTGGCTTGATTATGTGGCTAGTTGCATGGATAGCAACACTCATAATCAACAACAAGATTATTTTGAATAGGGACAAGGTCCCTAGCTGCACTAATAGGTGTTGGATTATATGCCTGGAAAGGCCTTGGATTCACATTTTGTCTTGGGACTTGGTAATTACCTTGGTACTATTTCCTATTACCTTGGTACTACTATTGTTGACCTTGATAAGGCCGATTTGTAGGTCTATTATATGATTGCTGCTTCTCTAAGTTCACCAATTTGTTCCCAAAGTCTATAAAATATTCTCAATCTTTTTCCGACTCTCTTTAATCTCTTGCAACTCCTGTGATTGAACTAGGACTGCAATTTCTTGTTTACTAGCAGCTGGTAATGTTAAAACAATAGGAAATGGTGCAAAAGGTGGAATTTGTAGTGGCATATTAGGTTGGATTTCTGAAAAAATAGACATTGGTGGCCTAGGATAAATTTTACCTACTTGAATTAAATAATTTTCTGCTCTAATTGTTGTCTCATATGCATCTGGTAAAGATATTCCTCCCATTGATTGTGTCATGAAAACTATATCATTGTTAAGAGCTTTTAAATAATATAAGAATGCATATTCAGGAGGTGGCCTTACTGTAGCAGGGATTCTATCCCAAGTCCTTTGGAACTAGAAATTTAAGTCCATCATTTGATCTTGAGGAGCTCTTTTTATGGTTGTCAGCTACTCTAATAAGGGAAAATTATCTGATCTATCTTGAAACTGTTTGTGTAGTTTATTTCCTAACTCATCCCAAGTTACAATAGTGCCAACTCCTAGACTTCTAAACCACTGCAAAGCCCTTCCTTTGAATGATGTAGCAAGTAGCCTTATAGCTACATCCTCTTGAGTTATGTGGTGAACACCACACAATGAAGCAACATCCCTTATGTGCTCAATGGGAGTTGTTTGATCTTCCCTAGTGAAAATTGGAAATTTTTTTAAGGAAACAACTGGAATGTCATTATGTTGTACAAGATTTAATGGACTACCTCCATTAAATGACACAAAAGGTTGATTTCTAGCAGCCATTAGAGGTGGTTTAGATGGATTAAATTGAGTATGAACAACATAAAATGAAGTAGTAAAAATTTCACTTGAAGAAGCAACAAATGTAACCTTCTTTGGGCTGCTTGAAGATGATTTTACTGCTTTGAGGCTTGGTGAAGTAGAACAAGATTCACTCTTCCTTTTTAATGGTCTACCTCTTCCCTTTGGTGGTGAGAATAAAAACTCCTGCCTAACACCAGGTGGTGTTAACTGAACTCTCTTTGATTGAGGAGTCCTCTTTGCTGTTCTCCTTGTCTTCTGGGTGGTGACAGTTGCAGATACTCAAATTATTTGGATCTTGGTT
This sequence comes from Sequoia sempervirens, assembly GCA_007258455.2. Classification (NCBI taxonomy): domain Eukaryota; kingdom Viridiplantae; phylum Streptophyta; class Pinopsida; order Cupressales; family Cupressaceae; genus Sequoia; species Sequoia sempervirens. The sequence continues at coordinate 66,379,025 of VDFB02379711.1, forward strand.
TGTATTCTTCTCATGTGCTGCAACAACATTGAATTTACTATTCTATCACCTCACAGAGTTTCCAGATATGCTTAAGTAACCTCTAAAAGAACTAAAAATCACTGGTTGTATATCAAACCAACAAATTACATTGATGGACATGTCCCACCGGGTGTGCCAAAATTGTTATCTTTGAAAAATGCACCTTGTTGAACCTGATGTTCAACAATTCTAGTGTAACATGGGAAGACCTCTAAAGTTGTGGGTTACTTATAGGTAGATGTCAACCTCTAGAGAAGGCTAGCTTCCTATTGGTATCACCTAAACTACTGATTGATGAGGAAAAGGAAAGAAAGATACGCATAAACTAAAAAACCATTTTTATGTTGATTCACCAAAACTTTTTAGAGCCTGCATATTCAACTTATATGCACAATTCTAACAATGATTGAAACTGGATTACACAACTCACTTTTCATATGTCTTTACATTAGTAATTTATAAAGAGGTTTGAATGCTAAAACTCTTAGAGGGAAATATAAATCTCACAACTAAAAATGATTGTACTTATAACAATAATTATAACTTGCAATAACATATATCTCTACAAGAGGTGCTAAATTTGAGACAAAATCACAAGGAAAGAAATAAGTTTTCACAAGTAATTCAATCAATCAATAAGGCACACAATAAAGCATAGTGTGAGAAGGTAAAATACTCCATATTATTGATGTCCAAGGCCTTTACTGATATACATGCTCAAAATACTGAGTTACAAAACATGCTCAAACTGTTAAAGGATTGCAAAAGTCTCTATCTCTAGAAATTGCACAAGAAGAACTACTCAATAATGAGTTACAAATGAGAATATATCATCATGTCCAAGTAGCTCCACCAAAAGGGGCTCTAAAAGCTTCACAAACTTGGATGCCTCTTAAAATTCAAAAATATATCATCCATATCCATTTCAAAAGGCATCAATATGCATGAAAAGGTCTTGTTTGACCAAGTCAAACATAAAGGCACAAGAAAATAATGCCTAGATACCCTCCTTGTGTTTCAAAATTGAAATATCATGCCTATATTTGCTCCAAATGTTGGGTAAACAATCCAACTCTCCAAGATTCTTTTAAAAGACATAACTCAAAGCATATCTCTCCATTTCTCCTCTTAAGACTTAGTCATATGCATACACATGCTCCTATTTTGCATTTGTAAGAAATAATAATTTAAATCAAATGGTTTATAAAACACCATTTAATATTAAATCATTTTACAATATATTCAAATGAAAAAATATAAGACTCCACCCTAGGCATCGACCATGATAGCAAAAGGAGTTCACTCAGTTAACATTATATTTGAAATACTAAGTTAAAAGAAACAAAGGCATGAGGTATTAGTTTGCAATGAATTTTTAAAAAAACAAGGAGAAAAAGTCATAAACTACCATCGGCCTTTGGAATAGGGTTAGAAACCTTAAAACAAAAGAAAAAGATGTGAAAATTCATTTCATTTTCATGAAGCTTCTCAAGGAAGCTATGTGGCCGCCAAGGGTTTTTGTTATTGGAGCTCCTATGTGCATAGCATGATGAAATCGAAGTTTTAGAGGCATCTCTTTGTTGTTTACTATCGATTTCCTTCACTCACAAACTTTGGTAAGTAGTTTTTAATAAGAAAAAACTCCATTTGACTCATCTTTTTTTTATGAGAAGGCCTTCATGGCCGTAGCTTTGTGTTCTCCTCCTGAAATTGAAGGTTCTCTATCTTTATTTTGTGCTTGGTCTCCTTTATTGTGTGTTGTGCAATTTTTCTCACACACGCCCCATCGAAGGCGAGGACCCTTTTTTTTCTTTTGCATCTCTGCCTCTTGACTTGGTAAAATTTTGGTTTTGCTCTTCTTGGGAGGTTATTTTTGGATTAAGTTTAGACTGGGCTTTGATGGAGGCAATATTTTGAGGCTCTAGGGGAAATTCTCCTATCTTGGAATTTGGAAATGGGGATTTTGAAGTGAATGTTCAATGTTATATGTAAATCTTTTTTGCACCTGTGGATAGAGGACGAAAAATTTGGCAGGGTTGTTTTTTGAACTTTTTGAAAATTCCTTCTAGAAAAAAAGTTATGGAGTTTAGGGGATTTTGACCCTACCTAGAAATGGGGGATTTCTGTCCCTGATGGAAATCCCCGAAATTTCTATTTTGGAAATTTCCAAGACCCTCAAAATTCCAAAATTTTTCAAAATGGAAATTTTCTTTTTTGCACCCATGGATAGAGGACGAAAAATTAGGTAGGGTTGCTCTTTGAATTTTTTGAAAATTCCTTCTAGAAAAAAAGTTATGAGGTTTAGGGGATTTTGACCTTGTAGGGAATTCAGGGATTTCCTCCCTATGCGAAAATCCCCGATTTCCGTCAGCCTCTTGATTTTCCATAATTGCTACATTTCAGAGATTTTAGCATCCTGCGGAATTCCCTCACCCTAGGAAATCTTTGAAATTTCCATCGCCCTGTCATTTTCCTAAGAATGCATATGAAATCATCACTAATTTCCATCGCTGATGGAAATCCCTGAAATTTCCATTTTTGAAAAATTTCAAGACCCCCTCAAAATCCAAAAAAATTCCAAAAATGGATTTTTTTCCCAAAATGGAATTTTTTCCCGAAATGCAATTTTTTCCAAAAATGAAAAAAATTTCTTGAAATTTTAAAATGTCTCGAAAATGAAATTCTTGAGATGGAGAAAAAAATTTCAAAATTGGATTTTTAACATGTGAGCTACTAATGATGATATTTTTTTTTCAAGATTAAATAAATCAAAAGGGGAACTTGCATATGGTTTCGTGCCAAAAGGGAAATATGGAAGAGTTCAATTTAAATTTTAAAAGTGGGGCTTGCATATGAATCCATGCCCAAATTGTCTATAGCTGGAAGGAGTTTCTGGAAGATATGTAAAGCTGATTTCATCATCCAATCAGAATTTTCATTAATGACAAGCTGGCATAATATTGTTCTTTCATTGTTCCATGATGTAACTGCTTTTATGCAATTGGATGATGATGTACCATGAGCTCCCAAATTAAATGTAACAACTTGATGTTTCTAGAAGTGCAATTGTAGCCATTGGATGAATTAAATCCTGTCCATTGATTCAAAATATAATTTTCTATAAAAGGCCAGTGCCTTCTCATTTGTAAGAGGTTAGACTAGGTTAGAATAGCTAGTTTGAGGTTGTAAAAACCATAATTAGCTAAGTTAGAGAAGTCAGTAGCAGTAGGAGAGGAGAGACTTGAAATTGTTATGTAATACTAGAAAAGTAATTCAACTAAGTTGTTGATTTGGAAAACTTTGTATTTATCTTTGACAGTTTATGGTATCTTGTTCTCAATTCTCAATGTTAGATGTTAGATTTCAATTGTTTTCCAATAATGGTAAAAGTTTAATGATGTTGATCAATCTCCAGTCCATACTTTTAGCGATTTGTTGATTGTAAGTTGTTGTGTAAAGTTATTTTGGGCCTTATTTTGTGCTAAGTTCAACTGTGGATGTTTGTTTACATTGTGCCAGTTATTGGGTATGTGAATGAATATTCAAAGTCTGAAAATATTTAGTTTCCTTAGAAGATTACACCATTTTTGTGGAGTTGTAGGCTTGTCCTTGATCAAACAGAGATTGGTTTCATTGGGGATCTTTCCATCTACAACATTCATCCTTGTGATTGATCTTAGGTTTAAGTCTTAGAAATATCTCTGAAACCCGTATCTCTTTTGCTGTTTATTTTGAATCTAGGTTAGTTTTAGGATTAAAAGCATCACCGTATTGTTGTATTTGATGAAAGTACACTTCCAACATTGTTCATTTGTAAGGCCCTTTGTGATTACCAACATTTTCACATATTATCTGAGTTGTTTATGCATTGTTAAGACCTGACATTAGAGACCTTGGGGTTATCTCTTGCGGCTTGCTAATAGAGATTTACCTTTCAAGAGATATAGGATTTCCATATTCTATCTGAGTTGTTGCTGTACAGAAAACACCATCAACACTATGCTCAGCCCCAGCTCACTTGGTATTCTCCTGTAGCTTCTATAACACAAAATATAAATACTTTTCCATGGAAGAATTTTCATGTGTAAATGGCCATTGATTTTTGTATTTTGATAACAAACATTCTATTAGAAAACTCTTCAAAGGTTTTCTTGTGACTTCCACTTATAAAAAACTAAACGATAAACCCAGATGGGTTTGACGGCTGCCATGGGTTATGGGTTGTCCTTTTTTCTCCAAAAAACACATGATTTTTTTGTAGCATTACATTTGCAGGTCACGTCCATGGTATTTTTATCTTCTAATTTCTAATGTTTCTTTGATATTTTGCATATGTATTGCAAGAATCACAGGTGTCCTGAGTCTTTCATTATATTTGTTTATTTCTCATAAAGTAAAAACTTGATACCATCTGGAGAAGACTTGTACTGTTATGGTGCGATTTTCACAAGATTACTGGGTTTGAAATATTGTATTATAGAAATCCTTCTATTATGCAAAAATAAAGATTTCCTATGTATCTCCATGCTTCTATATTTGATTCTTTATAGGTCTAAAAAAAACTAAAAACTGTCTTTCTTGTTTTTGGCACATTGAGGGCTTCATAGTTAATCTAATTTTATGCAAACACTTAAGGTTCATTTCTTTGGCCGTGATTCCTTTATAAATGTAGAAATTCATCCTTTTGTAATACTCATTTTGAGTTGAGGATTTTAGCTCTTTATAGGCTGAAATTTCATGATGTGATCATAGAGATTTTTCTTGGAGAAACAGTAGTAATCTACACTATTGAAGCAATTTTGAATGACCTCTTGTATTCTTAAATTCATAAACCTGATGATCACTCTTACAGACAAAATATTAACAAGATAGCTTTAAACCATGCAGTCATTTTACTTCTCTTGTTGAACATTTTATATATTTGTTCATCATTGTTTGTGAAATGGAAGACACTGTCACTTATCTGTTTATTGACAAAGAAAATATCATTATTATAATTGAATTCTCACCCATTTACACTATAATAGTGTTGAGAAGGAGGTTCAATCTTGTTTACTGTATTAAATGCTTTAGTTGTCTTCATTACCCTTGGTAATGCTATAAAAGGGAAATTTTATGACTATCTCTTGAAGATTGTACCCTTTTGTGCTCTCTATGATTTTAAGATTGTCTTCAAGGTATCTTTCTAGATTACATAATGATAGGAGAAGCTTGACTATCTCAAAGATATGCAACTGTTAACAATAATCTTTATCCAATTTTAGTTGGGTGATTCTTTTTGCTACTGTCATGCCCTGTTGATGATTTTAGATTTTATGATTCACGCTTAATGATTCAAAATAATGTGAATCATGATATAAATGATGAATTTTATGCTACCATTGCATAACCATGTTGATATGATGACCTTCATCAAAGAATTTACCTCTTAAATATGCTTGAATGAGCTTATTATCTGATAACTCAGCATGCTGTGCTCAACCCTTGTGGGAGCCTCATTTTAACCCACATGCTAAATTAAGATGAATAAAATAAAGACATGATTACACCTATAGTTGCACATGAAGCAAACAAGTTAGAAAACATGCATATTTTAGGTGTGTTTGATGACTCTAGTGGTTTTCTAGAACACCTAAAATGTACACTTATTTTACCTAATGCAAATTATGATTAGTATATACATGGATAGGGTGAATGTGTATGCAATGTTTGTAATCAGTCATTGCTTAAAGCATGCTCTAACACCATTGTTACTATCATATGCAGGATTAGGAGTGGAAAGGAGCTAGAAGGGAGAGATGAAGCTTGAGGCAACAACAAGGAAAAAGACACATGAGAACCAGTCATTCACAGGAAATGACTCGTTACTTTCCTTATACGCGCATTCATTTTTCCTCTTTGCTTATTCATGTATATATTGTTCAAGATTTGTATTGAATAAGCTAAGTTAATCTCACGGATTGTATGAGATAATGTATACTTCTACATTCAGTAAAGATTTATTTTTCTGAAAAGATCTGTATCTTTAATCTGTTACATGCATTTGTATGAATGCAATGATTTGTAATTGTAATCTTTTCTGGATTTTTTTCATTTATACATTTGAATTTAATGAAGGAAAGTTAATAAAATGAATACCTCATTTTCTCAGTTTAAAATCAACAAGCTTAGACTGATTTGAGCTATAAGTGAAAAATGAGTAACACTCTCCTAGTTGTGCACATTAGGAATATGAAGAGTATTTGATTTCCAAGTTTGGATGGAAACAAGTGCCCATTGGTGTGCCACCTAGAAGTTGAATGGTCACCACAGCATCCTGAATGCTAGAAGTTGAAGGGGCTATTGGTTATGTACCCATGTTGAAGCCTTTTTCACATTTAATTAATTTATTATAATGACCCTTGGTTTTACAAGGAAGTGTTGTGTGTTTTGTAAGTGGTTCCAACTCCTCTTATTGTAGTTTACCATCGTGGTTTTGTCTCCCACATGTTCTATAAATTGGAGCCTTGAGATGGTAGTTGCATCTTGTGTTATTCATAGGTGTATGGAAGAATCTGGGTTGTAGGATAACAAGGAAATTTATTGTGGTGTACCTTTCTTTTTAAGATAAATAATATACTTTCCCTCTTTTATCATGTAGAGTTTTTTTCTCGAAAGGGTTTCTCCATGTAAATATGGTGCCATATTTGTTTTCTGATTTTTCTATTGTGATGAATGTGTAATCACATACATACATTCATATTTGGTAATATTAAATTTATATTTGAATAAACATACACAAGTTAATATTATAGCTTATTTACACCCTTTTTTCAACAAAAGTGGGATACTATATGCAGATTGAAATAAGGAGGTATCGGGCTGCAACATGCTAACCTCACTAGGAAGGCTTTGGTGGCTAAAATTTATTAGTGTTGGTGCACCAAATAACAACAATATTGGGGCAAGATATTCACCTCCAAGTATCTAAGGGGAGTTGTGAGTGATTATTTCCCTAGGACTGGCCTAACTAGAAAATGAACTATGATTTGGGACACTCTTAAAAGGGGAGTTAATTTAATTAAGCCTTGCGTGTTTTGGATTTGTTATAGAGGCTTCAATGCTCCTTTTTAGTTTGGTTCTTGTGATGGGTTCCCCCAATCATGTCTATGTATCCCCACCTTTAGGACATCTACCAAAGCTTCTTAGAGGCTATGTGTTCTTGGGTTTAGGATTTCAAGTGTGTTTAGAGTTTGGGGCAAGTGGAGAGGTGTAAATGGAAGCACTCAAGGGAATGACCTCCTAGGGGATCTAATGAGGATTAAGATCTAAAAATTATTTTATCTAAAAGATATTCGAGCTCCATGAGAGGGAGAGATATTCTAGCCTGGGATCCTAATCCTAGGGGGATGTTTACACTTTCCATGGGGCATCAATAGTTGAATCATTAGAAATATGAAGGGGTTGAGGTTTCGTGGTGGAAAAATATGTGGAGTAATTTTTCTTGACCCAAATGAAACTTTGGCTTCTTTTTTGGAATATGTACCTCACTTTAGATAACCTTTAGAAGTGAGGATTTCAAGGGTTGTCTATGTGTGTCCTATATGGAAATAGTGAGGAATCCTCTTGCCATTTGTTTTTTTAGTGTGTCCTATCTAGATACATCTAACACTTATGGTGAGGAGTCTATAATAAGGCTCATGCTCATGCTTCCTCTCTTATTAATTTATAGATAAGTTTGAGGAGGCCTCATGCATCCTATTGCAAGTATGAAGGTGTTGTCATTGATGTCATTTGGTTGCTCTTGTCATTGATGTTACCTATGTGTATGAAAGCTAGTTATTGGTTGTATATCTCAAGGATATTGAGAAAATTGTAATAAAGAAGGTTTGTAGTTTGTGCATGTATAGTTGAGATGTTGAAGAATTTCTAGGAGTACATGGAGTTATCCTTATGTTCCTATGTCTAGAAGGGTGTTAGAGTAAAGTATTATGCTAAACTGATGTCTCTGGTACTTGATTTCCAAGTGCTTTTGAGAAAATTTGACAAATAGTGAAAACAGTGTTATGCAGGTATTTAGTGTATGGTCCGGGATGTGCTCCATGTTTCTTTTGTGTTGATGCTATGCTTGTGCAAATTTGAGGTATTACTCATAGATGTTGGTAGTTTCTATATCCAAAATTTGGACTTCTGGATTGTTGTACAGTGTGAGATATCTTCACCAGTATGTGAACAATGCATTTTAGTGTGCCTGGTTGTGGTTTGGGAGAAATTTATTTTCTCCAAATTTCTCTACATTTTGGTTTCAAGACTTGTGTTTTTGAGAATAAGTTGATAAGGTTTCTCTCTTTCTTGGTTCAAGAGGATTTGAGATTTGGTGTTGTTGATGAGTTGCTTAGCTACAATGTATTATAGTGCTTAACAAGGTTATTCAAATATAAAAAATGATCATGCTTTTCAAATGAATTTTTTTGTGAAGCTTCTGGATGAATTTACATGTGTTTATTACATACTACAAACCATGTTCACGTAAAGTTTGTGGTCTAGAAAGATTAGGCCAAGTCAAGGATGCATGTACTTAATTGTTTTATGTGTTTTGCTTGGGGGTTGGCTGACCTTGTGTTAAGCACTACTTGTGAAGTTCATGGAAGCATGTTGGGACTCATTTAGGTCCTCATTAAGATTGTGTTTGAGTTTCCCTCATTCTCTTCCATCACGGGAATGCTTTGGTGCTGACCTAATTTGAATTTGTAAATATAAATTGTGTATAGCCGACCTTGGAAGGGTTGAAAGGTTGAATATGGTACAAGTATGAGTTGAGATGTTTGTAATTGACATAGAGAGATGTGAAATATGTGTGTGATGCAAGCTCAAGAAGATCAGTGAAAATTTTAAGTGTTGAGTTCCTAAAGGCGATGTGCTAAAGGTGTACTCTATCTTTCAAGCATGTCTGCAAAGTGTGAGAAAATTGTGGTGGAATCTCTATTGCATTGAGATAGTTTTCTCTCTGTAACAAATCTCTTCTATCATCTTTGTAATTCTATGGTAGTGAGCCCTCATTGGATAGTGTGTCTTGTCTTGGTAGTGATCCTTTCTGGCAGTGAGCCTCTGTATTCAATTTTGGAATTCTTTATATTATGAGCTAATCATCACCATGGTTTTTCCCTCATTGGGTTTTCCATGTAAATTTGGTGTTCATGTGTGTATGGTTTTATTGCTTCTATTTTTTTTTTTTATTCTTTTAATGATTAATCACTATTAGTGAAAAGGTTATGTGAATGCTTGTAACTCTAAATTTTGTTGATGGTTTTGAAGTTTAAAATTGCTACAATTGATTCACCCCCATCTTAGTTGTCTTGTTCAACAATTGGTATTAGAGTGAGGTTCCTTGGAGAAGAGCTTAACCACTTAAGGAAGGTCTCAGATAGTGAAAAAGATCACTATTGAGTGTCCTAGATTCGATGGCACCAATTATGCATACTGGAAAACAAAGATTTTAAGGATATTTGGAATATTGTGGACATGAGATCGAAAAGACTATTCAAAACCATTATGCTACTCCTACAAATGGTCCAATAATTGTTGATGAGATCAAAGTGCATGCAATCAACAATAAGGAAAGGGTTATTATTGTAAATATTATTTCACATTCTAAATTAGTTAAAGTTATGAATCTAAAGAATTCTAAAGAGGTTTGGGATAAGTTGGAAAATATGTATGAATGAGATGAAAAGGTTAAACAAGAAAAGTTGCATAACTTGGAGGCACAATTTGAGATCTTGTAGATAGGAAAAGATGAGAACATCAAATCCTATATGTAGAGAGAAGATGAGCTGGTAGGTGGAATGAGAGGACTTGGTGCACAAATAGATGAATCTAGGATAGAGAAGAAGGAAATCAAAAATCTCCCTGAAATATATAGTGAAAAGGTATCTATTGTAGAGGAAATTGTATATTATAACACTTATACTAAAGAGTAGTTGATTGGTACTCTAACCTCATTTGAAATGAGAAAGCTTGGGTTGAAAAATAGAACAAAGACAAAAACTGCATTCAAGGATGTAAAAGTGGAAGATCCAGATGAAGAAAATATTTATGAAGTGGAAGAAAATTTTATAAGAAGAATGAAAAAGGGCTCTGGTAAGTATCAAGGTAAATTACTATTCAAGTGTTTTAACTGTGGAGAAATAGGTCATTATGTTTCAATATGTCCAAAAATGGTTGAAAGAAATAAATATAGAGAAGGTAAAGAAAATAAAGGAAAGATGACCAAAAGAGCATATTATGTCAATGAAGATGTTGGTATTTTTGATGATGAGTTTGATTATGGAGATTTTGATGATAAAAAATTCTTGTTCCTGGCTTTAAAAGATGAATCTACTCCTAAAAGATGTGTGAAGTAAAGTGCTCCAAAGAAAGTTGAAGGAATTGTGGTCTTTGCTCTTCATGCTAAAAAAGAAGAGAACTATTGGGTTGTTGATAGTGGCTGCTCAAATCACATGACCGGTCACAAAAGTAAGTTTGTTCAACTTGAGAAATATGATGGAGGCTTAGTTAAGTTTGGAGATGATTCTGGAGCTAATATATTGGTGCAGGAGCACCTAGGCTAAACTCCAGTTTGTTATGATCAAATTTTGGCTTGTACCTGACCTTAGCCAAGTCAGGGTATTAGTGTGTTTAATTTGGACCTTAGAAGGTCTTGTTTGTGTGTGGTGAGTTAGTCATTAGGACTAATGTCATCTTAGTTAATCATTGTTGTTAAATGTTGCTTTATTTAGCTTTGGACAGTTTATGTTGGTTTATGTTGGAAGGTTGAGCCTTAAGTGTGTTATAACCACATCCTTGTTAGAAGATGCCAAGAGGCAGTTAAGATGTTGGTTGCTCGGAATCAAGGAGGGAGAGGTCCTAAGATTTAGGATCATGACATGATGATAAGTTGCAAGAATGTTGTAAAGTTGCATGGCAACATTTATGGAATTGCATGCAACCTAGTTATATTGGATTCCCTTGAAATTAGGAATGTGGGATCGATCACCATCCCTTGAAACATGGTAAAGGCATCTAAATACGTGTGGTGGCTCGTAGTCAAGCAGTTAGATTACATTGTAAGCAAGTTTTGGTTTTAAAGAAGTAGAGAATTGCTGCATTTTCTGTGTTTACCTGTGTGTTTTGAGAAACAGAGTTATCAAAGGTGTTGTAAATACTGATTTAGCACTGTAACTGTGTTCTTAGAATAGTTTTAAGTATATTTCATTTTGTAATCAAGAGGCTTTGAGTTGGTTTAGTACTTTAAGTTCAGAGGTTAAAGTTGTAGAGGGTTTTCTTGTTTTGTACAGTCCAGTCAATCTTCTCATGGCTCCCCCATAAGATCTAACCACGGGATCTCCCTGAAATTAGATTGAAATGACAGGGGAGCCAATTACTTGTAAATATTTAGCAGTAGGAAGTATAAGGAATGGAGCTAGGATTTGCAAAATCAAACCCTAGGTGAGCTAGGACAGTCTGGTTAGGAGTTTGATAGAGAAAATTAGAAGAACTTAGGTAGGGGTTACAAGTACTGTACGGAGAAAGCATGGTATTAGGTAGGGTAGGATAAGATCCTCACATGCCAGAAGGATTGAAGCTTCAATCAATCCATTAGAAGTAGGTTTGAATCAAAAAGCAGTGAAACCCTAAGAATTAGGCCTAATAGCCCTTTTACCCTTGATTGTAGGGATCTATTGTATGGAGGAGACAGGGGTTTGAAACCCTGTGAATATTTTAAAGGACTAAAAAGGGTGTCCAAAAGTGAAATTTAGTTGCTAGGTTGTTTGTCAAGTTTAAGCAAGAAAGGCAGAAAAGTGACTGGTAAGGGCTACTAGGAGTTAGGCCTCACCAAAGCAATTTCTTGATATCGGGTAGATTGAAGACTGAAGACCTTCCAAGATGCATTCAATTGAATGTGAAATGCAAGAGAACAATGTCTCTAACACCCCTGCAAGCAGTTCAAGTTTGGTAATGAAGTTGGCACTTAGATCCTTCTAGGTGTTGGGAAGAAGATAGCAAATTCAAAAGGTGTTAAGTCCTCCAAGGTGAAGCACAAGGAGAGAGACTCTTGTAACAGAGTTAAGGAAAGGCTTAGTTAATGATCTAAGTCAAATTAGAACCTTGAAGCTATCAGGTTCTTGGGTGAAGACAAAGAGAAGTCTTCTAGTTGGTTGGTGCAAGCAAACCTTGGAGCATCATACATCATATATGTGGGATAGGTTCAATTATTTTTGATGGCAACCATAATACTGATGGTGTCTACTATGTTAACAGTTTGAAACAAAATATCTTTAGTGTTGGATGAATGTGTAAAAATGGATATAATCTTGTGTTCAATGATGAAAAATGTGAAATCAGAAAAGGGTCTAGAACTATGATTATTGTTGGCAAGAAGACTGAAGGAAACATCTATCAACTTAAAGGTGTTGATGGACATTGCTTTATGTCTCAGATTAATGGCAGTTGGCTATGGCACCGAAGGATGTGTCATATAAATTTTGACAACATGGTGAGAATTAGTGTAGTACAAGCTGTGAGAGATTTACCAAGAATCACAAAATCTGTTAATGCAGTCTACAATGACTACCAGTACTACCAGTTCAAAAAGCAAGCTAGAAACAAAATTAGGTTAAAGGAACAATCTACTACCAAACTACTGGAATTGATTCATACAGATATTTGTGGTCCTACAAGGGTGAGAAGTTTACAAGGTGACATGTATTTTATGCTTTTGATTCATGATTACTCTAGAATGACATGGGTTACTTTTCTTAGAGAGAAATTTGATGCATTAGACAAATTCAAGACATTTAAGGAAATGGTTGAGAATGAAATAGATTTAAAAATAAATGTTTGAGGTTTGACAGAGGTGGGTAATTCACCTCCAATGAGTTTAACATGTTTTTTGAAGTCCATGGAATAAAACGACAATTGTCTACACCTAGAACTCCTCAGCAAAATGGAGTTGTTGAAAGAAAGAACAAGACAATTCAAGAAGCTGCTAGATCAATGATAATAGACGAAGGTCTACCAAAAGTTTACTGGAGAGAAGCAATTCACACTACTGTTTATGTATTCAAATAAGTTCAAGAAAAAGATAACAACACTAAGACCCCCTATGAGCTATGGTGTGTAAATATTTCTACTATCAAGTATTTCAAGGTGTTTGGAAACAAATGTTATATTAGGAGAGATGAAGAAAATATAGGAAAGTTTGATGCTAGATGTGATGAAGGTATTTTCCTTGGTTACTCTACTAGAAGAAAAGCTTATAGATGTTACAATAAAAGGTTGAGAAAGGTTTTAGAAAGAAAAAATGTCAAGGTTGATGAAGCATTGAAGAATTTAATTGAAGTTAATGGATATGTGTCAAATTAACCTAATTGTAGAGAAGTAGAAGAAATGGTTGGAGAACAAGAAGTGTAGAATGAAGAAGAGGAAGCTCTAGAAAGGGTTCCTAAAATACCTAAGGATGTGCAAAAGAATCATTCCAATGATCAGATCATTGGAGACAAGAGAAAGGGTGTATTGACAAGAAGCGAAGTTGCTGAAGTTGAGGTAAATTATTGCTTACTTTCTAAAGTTGAGCCTAAGATAGTGAGTGAGGCATGTCAAGATGAACATTGGATGAAAGAAATGGAAGAGGAACTTATGCAAATTGAGAAAAATCAAAATTGGGAATTGGTTCCTAGACCAACAAATAAGAACATAATTGGAAGTAAGTGGGTTTTGAGAAACAAACTAAATAAGAATGGAGTAGTAAGAAAAGCGGAAAATCTTGTGTGTAAAGGCTACTCACAAGTGGAAGGTATAGATTTCCAGGAGACATTTTCTCTGGTGGCTAGAATGGAAGCTATCAAGGTGTTTTTGGCATTTTCTACTCATAAAGACTTGAAAGTTTACTAGATGGATGTGAAGTATACATTTTTGAATGGTGAGTTTCAAGAAGAAGTCTACATGGAACAACCAGAGGGATTCCAGTTGTTAGATGAACTGGATATGGTCTACAAATTGAAAAAATATTTATATGATTTGAAGCAAGCTCCTAGAGCTTGGTATGCAAGATTAGACAAATATTTGATTCAACAAGGTTTCAACAAAGGTACTGTAGATAGCAATTTATATTTTAAAATTGAAGATGACAAGATCTTCATAGTAGTTGTATATGTGGATGATGTTATTTTGTAGGAAATGAAACTATGTGTAAGATGTTTGCTAAATAAATGCAAAAAGAGTTTGAGATGTCTATGTTTGGTGAGATGAATTTCTAGCTTGGACTGCAAATCAATGAACAAAAAAAGGGATTTTTATTTCACAATCAAAGTATGCAAAAGAAATTTTGAAGAAATCTAGGATGGATGGTTCCAAACCGGTATTCACTCCTATGGTAACTGGCTACAAATTGAGTAAGGATGATGATTCTCCTAATGTTGATCAGAGAAAATATAGTTCAATGATTGGAGGACTATTGTATTTATTTGATACCAGACCATATTTCATGCATGCAATTTATCTTGTGGCTAGATTTCAAGAGGATCCCAAAGAAACACATATTGCAACTATCAAGAAGATATTCATATATCTAAAAGGAACTTCAAATCATGGCTTATGGTATCCTAGGGATACTGACTTTACACCAAGTGCATATATAGATGAAAATTGGGTAGGTTGTGCTGATGATAGAAAATGTACAAGAGATGGTGCATTCTTTCTTGGATGTAGATTGGTGTCATGGTTAAGAAAAAAACAATAGTCATTTTCTTTATCCATTGTAGAGGCTAAGTATATTGTTGCAACATCCTGTTGCACACAAGTTTTTTGGATGAGACATACATTGAAGGATATTAGTGTAATGTATGGTGATCCTGTTGGCAATGAAAGGGAAAACAACTAAGAGGGGGGGTGAATCTGTTGTCACCGAATTTTAAACTTATTAAACTTATTAATCCTTATTCTCAGATCTAATCAATATCAATGAAAGCATGAATCAACAACATATCAAAAACACACATAACACCAAGATTTTTATGTGGAAACCCTGTTAGGGGAAAAACCACGGTGGACGTCAATCCATAAGATTATACCCTGTTAAAAGTATAAGAAGAATAAATGGGGAATGCACATGCATTTAGGCACACTTCCTAGAGCTCACTTCACAATTACAAAGGAAGACACACTTTATTATAGAAAGATTCAGATTACAACCATCTAGATTTTGAACTGAGAAAATAACATCCGCTAATGCCTGATTACAGTTCTGGTTAAGCACATGAACACTTCTTCACACTTCTTCACTTTTCTTCACACTATGATTTTCCTTTGAATTATTTGAACAATATTCACACACACACATAAGCACACGCTTGCACACTTCAATTTGAATAAACAATCGCTCTTATATATTCACAACATGAAATTACATTCACTACAAGTCGGCCACAAATAAATAATAAAATGAATACAAACTATTGGCCAAAAAAAAAAAAAAATTCAATGAAAACCAACCAAGGTCAGCCACAACATAGTGAAGACCCAAATCAACATTTCCAACACAAAAAAATTTCAATTAATTTCTCCTTGAAGATCCACAACATGCTTCAACACCCTATCGACCAGGAACATGAAAAACATGAACACACAAGAGAAAATTGCCATCCACGAGCATAATGATCAATGTGGACATGTAATAAAGATATATGATGATCTAGAAACATCCACAAATATTAAAAAACATTAAAGAAGCTTCCACAACAACTAAACTAACTGGAATCACATAATCTTCAATCAGAAACACCAATTGAAGAAACAAAAAAATTGTCAGAATGTAGATCTTCATAACATGATCAAATCTTTACGCAGATCTCTGAAACTCAACATGGATAAAATAGATACACTCATAAACAAACCATTTAGTACACAACCTCTGAGCAACAATTTGTGAAACTGATTGACATACATAACATCACTTCACCACTAACAACCTACAACTCATTTATTACATATTCAACTTCAAATGCACTAATGCTAATAGTGTTGACATTAATGACGACCACATATCAGCAACACAACCACAACATCCAAAAATATCCCCCTTTAGCATTGATGGAAACACATGATGTGAAAAAAACCATCAATGCAACTATCCCTTAACACTTACCCACCCTTAGGTTTTGACTCTTTTTCTTCTCAACTCTTTCACATGATCTTCTCCCCACAAGGCTCTTTTCCCTAGATAATCACCAATTTTTCACATTACTCTTCTCCCCCTTTGACATCAATGACAAAGATCTCTAAGCTTTGAATCACATATCTAAATTTTTGAACCATCTGACTACTCCCCCTAAGTAGCAGCCACCACAACATCAATCTGAAGAAAGATATGATTATGAAATGCATGGACTGATGCAATGCAATGCATCCTTAGTTCTGATTAGGAGGGGTAATCACCCCTAAATTCCATTTGAGATACTCAAAATTATCCTTAGGCAATGACTTTGTAAAGATATCTGCAATCTTCTCCTTAGTAGGCACAAACTCCAATCCGACTTCCTTTTCACTTACCTTTTTTCTCTCAAAAAGTGAAACTTGATAGATATATGATTGGTTTTTGAATGCAACACCAGATTCTTAGAAATATTAATGGCACTTGAATTATCACAAAATATAGCAATAGGATCATTATAAACAACTCTGATATCTTTCAACATTTGCTTCATCCACAATACTTGAGTATAATTGTTAGTAGCAACAATGTATTCGACCTCTGCAGTAGATAAAGAAATGAAAATTTTCTTTTAACTCAACCATGAAATTAGCTTTTTAACCAAGAAAAATGCACCACCACTAGTACTTTTTCTATCATCCACATCTCCTACCCAACTAGCATTAGTAAAGGCACTCAAGGTAAGATCATCATCTTTAGCATACCATAGACCAAAGTCAATTGTTCCCTTCAAGTATCTAAAAATTCTCTTCACAATAGTTACATGAGATTCCTTAGGATTGACTTGAAATCTAGCAACAATACATACAACATTCATGATATTAGGTCTAGTTTGAGTCAAATAAAGCAATCCACAAATCATTGATCTATATCTAGTCTGATTTTCCTTTAGAGAATCATCATTTGTTGTCAACTTGCATCTGGTCACCATGGGTGTACCAACTGGCTTTGAATCTTCCATACCAAACTTCTTCAACAATTCCTTCACATACTTGGATTGAGATATAAAAATCCCTTTATATCACTAAGTAATTTGCAATCCCAAAAAGAATTTAATCTCACCAATCATTGAAATCTCAAACTCATTCTTCATCTCATTAGAAAACTTCATGCACAAACCATCATCTCCTCCAAAAATGATATCATCAACAAAAACTTCCACAATCAAATCTTTATCATCATTCTTGAAATACAAATTACTATCAACAATACCTTTTTTAAATCCAAGCTTCAACAAATACTTTTCCAATCTAGCATATCGTGCTCTAGGGGCTTGCTTAAGTCCATATAGTTCTTTCTTCAATCGAAAAAACATATCTCCCTTATCAGTCAATTGAAATCCATTAGGTTGCTCAATATACACCTCTTCTTCCAATTCACCATTTAGAAAATAAGACTTGACATCCATCTGATAAACCTTGTAATCTTTGTAAGCATCATAAGCAAGAAACAATCTCATAGCTTCAATTCTAGCAACATGGGAAAAAGTATCTTCAAAATCAATTACTTCCATATGTGAATATCCTTTGCATACTGGTCTTGCTTTGTTTCTAACCACTTCAACTTGCTCATTCAATTTATTTCTAAAGACCCATTTAGTTCCAATTACATTTTTAACCTTAGGTCTAGGAACAAGAATCCATGTATCATTTTTCTCAATTTTTTGTAGCTCTTATTTCATTTCTTCAACCCAATGTTCATCTTTGCATGCTTCATTCATACTAGTAGGCCCAGTCTTTGAAATCAATCAATATTCTTCTGTAATTTTTCTCCTAGTCTGGATGCCTTTACTCTTATCACCAATAATTTGATCTTCTGAATGATTCAATCTTACATACCTTAGAGTCTTCTTAGAGTGTTCTTGAACTTTAGGATCTTGTGCTCTCTCTTTTGCAACTTCACTGGTTTCTTCTTCCTCTTGATTTTCCTGATCCATTGGAATGATTTGCAATTGATTTGAAGTCTGACCTTTGTTTGTAATATTATTTTGAGCATTAGAATCATATCCACAAGTTCTAGATGGTCTAGCAATGTATTCATCAACCTTTAACATTTGCACTTTCAATCATTTTCTTCAATATTTTATTGTAATACTACTAGGCCTTTCTTTTAGTAGAATAACCCAAAAAGATTCCTTCATCATTCCTAGCATCAAATTTTCCTATATATTCATCTCTTCTGATATAACTTCTACTCCCAAAGATTTTGAAATATCTAACACTAGGCTTATGACCAGTCCATAGCTCAAAAGGGGTCTTCCCAGTATTACATTTGATATGTACCCAGTTGAGGATATACATAGTAGTACTCATAGCTTCTCTCCAGTAGATATGAGGGACATTTCATTCCAACATCATGGTTCTAGTAGCATCTTAAGCTGTTATGTTCTTCCTTTCCACAACTCCATTTTGCTGAGGGGTTCACGGTGTAGATATTTGTCTCTTTATTCCATGGTCTTCACAAAAAAAATTAAACTTACCGAAAGTGAATTCACCACCTCTATCTTATCTCAAACACTTAATCTTCAGAACAGTCTCTGTCTCAACCATAGCCTTGAAGATCTTGAGCTTTTCCAATGCTTCAGATTTATCCCTTAAGAAAGTAGCCCACATCATTCTTGAATAATCATTAATAAGCAACATGAAATACCTGTAACCTTGTAAACTTCTGATTCTAGAGGGACGACACAAATTAGTATGCACAAGCTCCAACAATTCATTTGAACAATGTTGTTTGCTCTTAAATGAAATTCTAGTTTTTTTTCCCAACCGACATTCCTTGAAAATGGCATTAGTAGGTTTTACTAACTTAGGTAGATCTCTCACAGCCTTAGTAGAATTTATCTTGACAATGTTATAAAAATTAACATGACACATTCTCCTATGCCACAACCAACTTTCATCAACTTGAGCAATCAACAAATTTTACTAGCAACATTCAGATGAAAGATATTACCTCTTGTTTTTGTACCTGATGCAATCACATTTATAGAACATCCCAATATTCTACACTTTCCATCATTGAACTAAAGATTGTAACCCTTATCAACCATCTTTTCGACACTCAAAAGCTTATGCTTTAGGCCTTCCACATACAAAACATCATCAATATTATTCTTACCATCAAGAGAAATGCATCCTCTACCATGGATCACACTAGTTATGTTATCACCAAATCTCACATCGCCATTATACTTTTCCAAGCTCACAAACTTACTTTTATCTCCTGTCATATGATGTGAACATCCACTATCAATCACCCATTCATCTTTCTCTTCAACTTGAGCAGCTAGGGATTTCTCCACATTTGTACTAGCAGATTTAGTAGATAGAGGATTATTTTCCTTGATAGCAATAAATACCCATTTATCTTCACCTTTATCAGATTCATCATCTGTCACACCTTCATCAGCAACATAGTAACACTTCTTTTGAAATTTATGCTTGTTACGTCTTGGTTTAGAATCTCTTTTCAGGCACCTTGATGCAAAATGACCTATCTTATTGCAAGAAAAAAATTTAAGAGGCAATTTTACTTCATACTTACCTTTTTCTCTTGGTGCTCTTTTGATAATAAGTGCTTCCAACTCTTCTAGCTCTCTTTCTTCTTCTTCAATCTATTTTATTTTATCCTCATACTTGAATGTCTTTCTAAATGAACTCTCACCCAGATCATATCTTTTTCTATCTCTTCCGAAAGTAGTAACCTTAAATGAAAATTCAACCTTAGGAAGGGAATTTCCCAATTCACTCAACTCAAAAGAAGTTATCTTGCCAACCAACATATCTCTAGTTACATCAGTTTGGAGCTCTTCAATAGCATTAGCTTTGACTTTATAAGCAGCAAACAAGGATCTAAGCAATTTAACAAAAATCTTTAATTCTTCCAACTTTCCACTAGCACATTTGATACCACACACAAGTTCATTCACTCTTTGCATAAAATTATTAACATTCTCATCATCACCCATTTTGAACATTTCATATTTCCCTTTCAGACTCTGCAACTTAGCAATCTTCACATTAGCATCACCTGCATACAAAGTTTCCAACTTTTTCTAGATCTTATAAGAAGTCTTCAGATCCATAACATTTGTCATCTCAGTATTAGTTAAATCACTCAACAATGCTTCCTTAGCTCGGATATTATACTCGGCATCCCTAATCTTAGCAGAAGTTACAGGACCATTCAGTGGTATAACATGCATATTACTTGTAATGCTCCAATAGGGTTCAACAATGCATCTCATATGGCACTCCATTCGAGTCTTCCACAAAGAATAATTTGTTCCATCGAGTCTTGGACTATCCTTCTTGTATGTTGCCATCCCAGATCACCTCAAGCTGTTAAACTTCTTCCAAGGAACCTACTCTGATACCAATTATTGGCAACACAAGGGAAGACAACTGAGAAGGGGGGTGAATCAGTTGTCACCGAATTTCAAACTTATTAAACTTATTAATCCTTATTCTCAAATTTGATCAATATCAATGAAAGAATGAATCAAAAACACATCAGAAACACACATAATACCAATATTTTTACGTGGAAACCCTATTAGAGGAAAAACCATGGTGGAGGTCAATCCACAAGATTATACCCTGTTAAAAGTATAAGAAAAATAAATGGGGAATGCACATGCATTCATGCACTCTACCTAGATTTCACTACTCAATTACAAAGGAAGATACACTGTCTTACAGAAAGACTCGAATTATAACCATCCAGATTTTGAACTAAGAAAATAACATCTCCTAATGCCTGATTACAATTCCGGCTAAGCACATGAACACTTCTTCACTCTTCTTCACTTTTCTTCACACTATACTCTACCTTCGAATTATTTGAAAAATATTCACACACACACAGAAGCATACCCTTGTACGCTTCAATTTGAATAAATAATAGCTCTTATATATCCACAACATGAAATTACATTCGCTACAAGTTGGCCACAAAAAAATAATAAAATGAATACAAACTATTGGCCCAAAACAATAGATAATTTTCAATGCAAACCAACCGAGGTCAGCCACAACATAGTGAAGACCCAAAAAAACATTTCCAACACAAAAACACTTTAATTAATTTCTCGTCGAAGATCCACAATATGCTTCAAAACCTTGTCGGCCAAGAACATGAAAAACATGAACATGTAAGAGAAAATCACCATCCACAAGCACAAGGATCAATGCAAACATGCAACAAAGATAGAGCACGATCTAGAAACATCCACAAAAATTACAAAACCTTAGAGAAGCATCCAAAACAATTGAACTAACTAGAATCAAATAATATTCATTCAGAAATGCCAACTAAAGCAACAAAAAAATTGTCAGAATGTAAATCTTCATAACTCGACCAAATCTTTACGCGGATCTCTAAAACTCAACGTGGATAAACTAGATACACTTAGTAAAAAAAAATTAGTCCACAACCTCTGATCAACAATGTATGGAACTTATTGATAGACATAACATCACTTCACCATTGACAACCTACAACTCATTTATTACAATTTTCTCAATATTGTCAACATATACAACTTCAAATGCACTAATGTGAATAGTGTTGACATCAATGACAACCACAACATCCAACAGATCCCATCTCTATTTTTTGTGATAATACAAGTATAATTAAAATTTCTAAAAATATAGTGATGCACTCAAGAACAAATCATATATCAATAAGGTATCACTTCTTGAGAGAGAAGGTTATGGAGAATGAAGTAAAGCTTGAGTATGTACCTACAAAGTATCAGATTGTTGACATATTTACTAAGGCTCTTGCTAAAGATACTTTTTAGTATCTTTGGGAGAAGTTAGGGGTTATTTCCCCTCCTTTCTTGAACTATATGCATAAGGAGATTCATCAATCCAGTGGATCTATGGATCTATCTTCCTTCTGGATTGATGTTTGGTGGCTACCTCTCAAGGGGAGCATGTAGTGTCTCGTGTTGTCATTGTGAAGTTAATTGGGTGTACTCCTAAAGGGGAGTATTTAGAGCTAGTATAGATCTTGGTTCAACATCAAAAGGAGAGAACAATGCAAAATATCCTTTGTCTTTGCCATTGATTTCAAAGGGGGAGAGAAAGCATCATGTGAAAAAGTTTATCTACATGGGGGAGAGAAAGTAAAAGAAATCATGAGAAAGTGTGTTCAAAGATGTTGTCTTGTCTTTGATGGTTTTTCATATTATGTCTTGCCATCAATGACAAAGGGGGAGATTTTGGCAAGCAAGAAGGTGTTGTCATTGATATCAACTTTGTGTATGGAAGCTGGTTACTGGTTGTATATGTCGAGAATATTGAGAAAATTTTAATAAAGAAGGTTTGTAGTTTGCACATGTATAGTTGAGATGTTGAGGAAGTGCTATGAGTACATGGACTTATCCTTATGTTGCTATGTCTAGAAGGGTGTTAGAGTAAAGTATTATGCTAAATTGATGTCTTTGTTACTTGATGTCCAAGTTCTTTTGAGAAAATTTGACAAATAGTGAAAATAGTGTTACACAAGTATTCAATGTATGCTTTGGGATGTGCTCCAATTTTTTTTTGTGTTGATGCTATGCTTGTGTGAATCTGAGTTATTGTTCATGGTTGTTGGTAGTTTCTATATCCAGAATTTGGGATTTTGTATCATCATACAATGTCAGATATCCTCAACAGTATGTGAACTGTGCATTTCAGTGTGTCTAGTTGTGGTCTAGGAGAAATGTATTTTCTCTACATTTCTCTACATTTTGGTTTTAGGACTTGCTGTTTTGAGTATAAGTTGATAAAGTTGCTCTCTTGCTTGTTTCAAGAGGATTTGAGATTTGGTGTTTTTGTTGATGAGTTTTTGAGCTATAGTGTATTATAGTGGCCGACAGGGTTATTGAAATGTACAAAATGATCATGCTTTTTAAGTGAAGTTTTTTGTGAAGTTTCTCGATGAATTTACATTTGTTCATTAAATACTCCAGATCATGTTTAAGTAAAGTTTGTGTTCGAGAAATATTCAACCGAGTCAAGGATGGGTGTAATTAATTATTTTATGTGTTTTGCATGGGTGTTGGCTTACCTTGTGTTAAGCACTACTTGTGAAGTTCATGGAAGCATGTTGGGACTCATTTAGGTCCTCATTAAGAATATGTTTGGGTGTCCCTCATTCTCTTCCATTGTGGGAATGCTTTGGCAACGACCTAATTTGAATTTGTAAATACAAATTGTGTATATCCAACCTTGGAAGGGTTTCAAGGTTGAAGACAATATAAGTATGACTTGAGATGTTTGTAAGAGACATAGAGAGATAAAAGATATGTGTGTGTGATGTAAGTTTAAATAGATCAGTACAAATTTCAAGTGTTGAGTTCCTGAAGGCAATGAGATGGTGTACTCTATCTTTCAAGCATGTCTGCAAAGTGTGAGAAAATTATGGCGGAATCTCTATTGCATTGAGATAGTTTTCTCTCTATAACAACTCTCTTCTATCATATTTCTAATTATGTGGTAGTGAGACCTCGTTGGACAATGTGTCCTGTCTTGGAAAGGAGCATTTCTAGTAGTGAGCCTCTATATTCGATTTTGGAATTATTTATATTGTGAGCTGATCCTCACCATGTTTTTTCCCTTATTGGGTTTTCCATGTAAATATAGTGTTCATGTGTGTATGGTTTTACTGCTTCTAGTTTCTATTTCTTCTTTTAATGATTAATCACTAGCAGTGAAAAGGTTATGTGAATTCTTGTAAATCTAACTTTTGTTGAGGGTTTTGAAGTTTAAAATTGCTACAATTGATTCAACCCCCCTCTTAGTTATCTTGTTCAACACATCCTTGGGTAGAATTTTCTAGAAAGGAATCAAAGAATATTTTAGGGGCATAATTATGTGGTTCAACAACTATGGAAAATAATTATAGGAATGATTTAATAGATGGCATGTGCTAAATGTGATCTTTTGTCCCCTTGGAAAATTGTGAGGTTGAGGTGATGAAATGGTTAGGTTTAGCTATTAATGGTATGGTTCACTCTTCGAGGAGGGGAGACCACCTTTCCAAAAAGAAAACCTAGAGATTTGTGAGATGGAATCTACCCCGTTTTGGAATTTTATAGATCAATAAAGATGTCTCTTCTAGGGGTAAGCCTGGTTACAAATGAATTGTAATTTCTCTCTTCTCCATTTATAAGGGAAAACACTCTAACAACCTCATGGAAGGTCTTGCTAACCTCATTGGTCTTGAAAAATCATGTGTTCTTGGTTGCATAAAATTAATTTTGAATTAGATTCTAGTCAATATGTTGAATGGTTAGATATTGGAAGGAGTTAATGTGTGAACCCATTTCCTAGTACTTGCAAAACAATATGAGTAAACAAGTTAAACAAAGAATTGCAAGCTAAAACAAGGATTCCCCATGGAATCCATTTACAACATTCAAAGTAGGAAGAAAATATTAAAGAACACAATAGAAATGATAAAACAAAGATTGAATCCTAATTAGATGTGCAAAATCATGATCCCATGGGGGAATTGGTGCCAATTTGATGTGAAAATTGGCCCTTTCCCAATTCCTATGATGCAAGCTTGATGTGTTGAAGATGGTTGATCCACTTTGTTGGTAAAGAATGAGAACTCCAAGCCAAAATCTGCAAAAACCTAGCTATGACTCAATGATAATGGATGAAATTCAAGAGATATTTGAGCATGGTAACTTTTCCTAGTGTGTGGATGATCAAACGAGGATATGAGCATTTTATTTATAGAATTACAAGATGGATGACTATCCAAATTTGAGCAATGTGGGACTAACATTCATCCAATGGCATGATGCCACTTGTCCAGCTATGAATGGATGGAGAATGTGCAAGATTTGGGGTTTGTACCAATAAAAGCATAATTTTGAATTTCAAATTTGTTGAAATGACATGTAAGAGGGAAGGGAAAATGCAATAAATGCCACTTGGCTCAAGGAAAATGACATGTAAGATGAATTTATTGCCTTGTTGGATGTACATGTTGACTTGGAATTTTTGAATTCAAATTGAGAGAATATTCCAAAAGATGCCTTGTGAGGAAAATAGAGATTTAATAAATGAATTAAATCTATTTTCATATGTAACTTGCATTATCTAAAGGATGGGACATGAGATGAGATTAAATTAATCAAGGGTTAATTAATTTAATGAGAAAGGTTAGATGATGTGACCTATTTGACTCAAATTTATGGATTTATTTAAATCAAGTAAGAGAGGAATATGACAAGAGATTAATTAAATAATGATTTTGATTTATTTAATTAAAAGAGATGGTGTTAGATTAAATCAAATAAGGTTTTAATTTATCTAATTTAATGGATAGAATTTAGAGATTTAATCAAATAAAATTAATTATTTAATTAAATAGGGATAATTAGATCAGAGAGATTGATTTAATTAACAAAAGAGATGACTTGATTAGATAAAATGATTTATTCAATTAAGAGAGGAATATTGATGAATTTAATCAGATAAGGAGGTTTGATTAAATGGTTAGACCGAGAGATGATTCAGGAAGAAAATGATGTTAGTAAGTCAGGATTAGACGCACAATGTCAATCAGTATATTTTATGTGTCTACATTTTGCCCCTCTTTGAAGCAATGCACTTGTTGCATTGGTTCAAAGAATAAACAATCTCGATCAAAGCCAATTTTTTTTGATATTTAAAAACTTGCCCCATTGCTGCTTGGCGGGAGAGAATATGCCAATATAATGCCCCCTCAAGAGATCAGATGAAAATTTTAATTTTTTTGGGTGATCTTGCAAAAAAAGATGACAGTACCGAATAGGTCTGAAAGGGCTCCGGGAGGCTAAAAATGTGTCTAAATGCAATAAAACAATGAAAAATAGGCCTCAACCAGATGAAAATAGGTTCGGGGGTCCAAAACCCTAGGAGGACAGCCAAACAGGGTGAAAAAACCCTAATTTTTAGGCTTAAAAGGGGCCCGGGGGATCACTTTCAAGTCATTTTCACACACCTCCACTAGCAACCTTGAGATTTGAGCTCTGACTCTCCGGTGATATGGCGCAATGACAACTTCCCCTACACATCACTGATCGAGTTCGGACGTACCGGTGACCACCTGGCATCGGGGCATCAGTATGTGGACCTTACCCAAACTTCATCCTTTCATTTAATGCTTTAATTAATGCTTTCAAGGGGCAGCTTGCCTGCAGCAGTGCTATATAGCGTGGCTCAAAATTCAAACTACGCCGAGTGGTGTTGTTTTGCGTCGCAGCGGTGTCGTTTAGAGTTTAAAAACTTCAATGTTGAGCTCGGGTTTGGTGGACCGATATGACAAAGTGCGACGCGACGTCGCCCATTTCACAAAAACTGCGATGCTGGAAGGGAAAGTGCACCACGACGGTGCAGTTTTGCTCTTTTTTGGGCTCTAGTGTCGGAGTTTGAGTAAAATCAAATTGTGACACCATCACAAACTGTGCCACTGGGGAAGTTTTTGGAGCGCTCGACCAAATTTTTTTTAAATTTTTTAACACATTGACCTTCCTTGATGTAGGATGCGGCGAGGGAGCTCTACTCTCGGAAGCACCGATCACGAGATTTGGCTAGTGTCTTACGAGACCTAAGCGATAGGGACCAGGATCGACTCGGGGTTGTAGGGTTGTGGCGCATTGCATATGCGACGCCCGTGTGCACTCACCTAGGGATGTTGTCAGTGCTGGTAAAGAGGTGGCATAGCGAGACATCCTCGTTTCATCTCCCCACTGGCGAGGCTACCGTCACTCTGGAGGACGTTTGGCGCATTCTACAATTGCCGATTCATGGCCGATGGGAAATTTTTGATATGGATGAGGGGTGCGAGGCCTACTGTAGAGTCCTTTCCACACAAGATATCATCTTCTATGAGGGATAGTTAAAGCTAGAGCGATATAGGGTCATAGCACCTTCCTACCACTGGGCGATTGCAGCCATTATTTCGGGTCTTGTTGCCCCAGATAGATGAGGATGATACTTTAGTCCCAGCTGGGGGTATTACTGGGAGCAGATGGTCTGAGACAGGCCGGTTCGTTTTGCATGTGGGCCTGTTCTTCTAGCTTCGCTTTACAGGGACCTCCATGAGTATGTCTACATGGATGGTAGAGCGCTAGGGGCTGAGGTGACCTTACTTCACGTTTGGGCATGGGAGCACATTTCTGTGCTATGTCCATGTGTTGTTCCAGTTCTGATGGGGGCAGATGATGCCCTCGTGGCATGATACAAAGGTGGTGTGTCCTTTACACACACTGGTGAGCACAAGATCCCCTACTGGAGGCGGGTCTTAGATGAGAGCTAGTTTTCACTTGGCGACCATACCTTGGTTGGCTTAGATGGGCCAACGATGCTAATTAGCTATTCTACTACCGCCGGGACCGATATATGTAGGGGCGGGAGCATACGATGATCGATAGGTACCTGCTCGGGCGTGTGCAACATCAGTTTAGAGAGCCACAGGATCGGCCTGATGACGCCTATGTAGCCGTCTTCGCTTGCAACATGACACAAGTGTCATGGGGACAGTACATTCCTGCCCTAGAGGCAGTCGACAGTTTTTGATAGTTGGCAGCTCAACCATGGGCTTAAGATCAGGGTTTGGCAGATCCAAGCACCACTCAGGCCTACAGGGACTAGTTCTGACCTCCACTTCGGCTGACTATTCTAGGTGAGGACCCAGATCTGCGTAGAGTTAGAGGCAGAGGGAGAGGATGAGGGCGAGGACAGAGGGTTGAGATTCGACAGGATCCACCAGTTGTGCCCCCAGTGTCGCTAGGTCACAGAGATGTACACATGTAGGATTAGCAGCAGGAGCCACCATGGGACGAGGATCAACCTCAGGTGCAGCCACATGTGTAGCCATAGGGACATGCACACGCTCAGGATGCGCTGATTGCGTAGCTGCAGGCCCAGGTCTAGGCCATGACTGCCGAGAGAGATCAAGCGAGGGCCGAGAGAGAGCAGCTCAAAGCAGAGAGAGATCAGGCCATGCAGTAGAAGTAGGTTGCAGAGTTACAGGCAACCATTGAGCTAGGCCGGAGGTAGCAGATAGAGAGTATGACAGCCTCCTCCCAGAGTACAGTGTCAGTTCGATCCTATAGGGATGCTATCCGAGAGGTAGAGTATTACCGACGGGCCTATCACGAGACTGTACCTAGAGCAGAGTGGGTCCCAGAGTAATCAGAGCGGGCCAGCCATAGACCAATAGAGGGTCATGGTGACAGAGGCGAGGGTAGCATTCACAGAGACCGAGCTTGATCGAGGTGTTGTGATACTTTTTGTGCCTTATGGGCTCCTTTTTGATAGCCTGATGGGCGTTTTGTACTGATTGACACATGTACAGTGATCCGATTTATTCTTTGTACTATGACAGTTATGTGATGATATATATTTGATGATGATTTTGATGCGATGTACCGTGTTCTCTTTTATGCATGGATGGTTTATTTCTATATGCTTTGCAATGATGTCTTTATGGATGCATTTATTTCTAATGATTTTATGCAAATTATTATGACTAACAGATCTATATTATGTTCACCTATGATATGAAAATGTGATGGTCTATTTATGATAATGCAAATGTGATGGTTTAATATGTGAAATGATATGATCTATGATGTTCATGTGAAATGATATGTGACCTATATTTGTTTATGGATGCATATATGCTTTGCTTATAATGAATTTTGCCCTTTATGCCTATGTGGAATGATTTATGTAATGATGCTATTTATGAGATGATATGGATGATGTAATGGTTGTGATATGATGCACATGAGCTGGTTCTTATGAGATGCTTAGAATAACAAATGTTATTATCCTAAATGTAATAAATGATGATGTAATGTATGCGATGCAATGTAATATAAATGTAATGTGATGATGTCATGATGTTATGAAAGTATGTAAATGAATTAAATGTTTCTATGCCTATTGTGTATGATTATGCAAAAAATGATTGTGAAATTCTTTTGTAAATGTTATGTGATGATTTATATGATAGATGGTAATATGAAATGGTTGTGAAATGCAAATGGATGTTATGCGATGAGTGATATAATGGCATGCGATGCAGTGTAATGGATGAAATGCAATGACATGGATGCACCTATCTATGAAGAATGTTTATGATAACCTGTTTATATGATGATTAAAATGCAATGTGCATGTTCCTATATGATATGTTTATGCAATATGCTAATGATTTTGGATGCAGGATCGATGATGATGATGGTGATGATAATCAACTGTCATAGTACCTTGTTAGTGTGGTTAGTAAGAAAAGAAGAAGTCATTTCAACAATACACAAGATGATGCAAATGATGATGATGATGATGATGATTACTTGCCGAGGAATTAGGATTTTCAAAGGGCCAAATTTTCTTATGTTTGATAACACACGTTGTACGATGCATCAAGGTATAGAAAACCAGGATGGAATTGTACCTAGTGAGATGAACTTTGACTTGACAAGAGGATAGGAGTATTCTTGTTCACACCTAACATACGAAAACCTTGCTAGGATGCACTTCAGAAGTTTTAGGCACCTCAGGCCAAAACATGGAAAGGTAAACCTATCCATGCAATAGTCAACAAGTTTTCCTAGACCTCTTTCATACATACCTAACAAAGCAAGTATTCACCGAGGTTATATTACAAAAATGTCCAACAAGCATAGTAGACAAAAGATAATGATCGTTGCCACATTCTTATTTCTCTAAATCCTCTATTTTGGGATATCATCGAGATGTCCTTGGAATGAGCGCAATAAAATAAGTCAAAAGACAAAGATAAATCATACAAACAAGTTGATGTTCTTCAATACCGCTAACCAAAATGGAATGTGTTTTTAAGGATAAGAACCAAAACTTATTGCCAAAAGATAATGCCTATTGTAGGAAGGATACATCCTAGGACATGTTAGTGGATGGCGGCACATCATTTCATTTATCCAAAGTGTTCTGAAAGGATGATTGATATGGGACCGCTTGGATGATGGACTATTGACACAAATAATTGACCAACTTGTTTACGTACTGACTTAGACTTAAGACTTGATGTTTGGAGTTTTACTTTTAACCTGCTAGACTTGTTTCTAACTGTTTCACCAAAGGTTGAGGATGACGATCAGTTTATTATGGATGGTGTTTATTGCGGGTGCAAGCGAGATGAGGTGAATGGATTTTTTGTAATATTTGGATGTTTTTGAAGTTTTGCAATGTTTTGAGGCTATTTTTGGTATTTTTTGAAATTTTCAAATGTTTTGATTTTTTGATTTTTCAAATGTTTTTGAGATTTTCTGAGATTTTGACCAAGAGACTAACCTAAGGACCTATCCTAGGGGTCTCGAGGGTCGATCAATAGATTAGCCTTGCTTCACGCTATACACGCAGAGACCACATTAGTTTGACTGGCTTAATTTGACCGATTTACGATGATGATATACATGATGAGATGTCACTATTGTAAGACTCTAAAGGATTGACCTAATTGTCTCTGGGATGATCAAAGATCAACCTTTGCCTATGTTCAAGTCAGAGACGACGTGAGTTTGACAAGATGACTCTGCTTTTGACTTTTGACATGTTTTTTGATTTTGATATGTTTTGATGTTTTTGGATTTTGTGCTTTTTGATGTTTTTGGATTTTCTGATTTGAGGACTTAAAAAATATATACGAATCCGATCCAATGAGAACATGCACCCAACGTGATGCGATAGACTACTCTGATAAAGGCAGGACAAACTAACCTTGAGGATGAGCTGAGTAGTACTAGGAGGGATCATGATACAAAAACAGACCAAGCTATGGTGCAGATGCACATGGATGAATGAAATGGATGGATGATGCAAAACAAGTCGTAAAGATCCCGTGGATGGAAAGTGCTTATTTCACGCTAGGTTTGCCGTTTTCACTAAGGTACTTGTCCAAAGTGCCACCAAAGTGGTTTCTACTAGAGGACAATTTTCTTTTACTATTTTTGATCCTTTTTCTCATTTTTGGATTTTTGCTTTTTTTTTTTTTTTGTTGTTACCAAGATGCCTGTTTGCCAGGTTTTTGCCAAGGTAACCATTTTTTCATGACATTTTCTATTTTTTTGGATTTTTGGTTCTATACCTTGAAAGATTTAGGCATAAAACTTTTTGAGATGGGCTCCTGCACAGGTTCCCCTTCAGGTGTTGAAAGCAGATATGCCCTTGATTTGTAACTTGCTGTTATGATGAATGGTCCCAACCAATTAGGTTCGAACTTGCCTTTGCTGCTTGGATTTGGGACATTTTTCTGATTTTCTTTTAAGACCAGTTCTTCGACTTGGAACATCCTGCTTCTGATTTTCTTATTATAGCTCCTTTTGAGTCTATTCTGATAGTCTTGCAAACGATTCAAAGCATCGATATGTTGCTCATCCAGTAGCTATAGCTCATTCAATCTTGACACTTGGTAGTCTTCATCAGTGATGAGGTTTTACAGTGATATCCTGAGGGATGGGAGCTCGATCTCAATGGAGAGTACCACTTCTGATCCGTAGACCAAGGAGAAGGGGGTGGCACTGGTGGGTGTGCGGATGCTGGTTCAATAGGCCCAGAGGGCAGGATTAAGCTGCAAATGCCAGTCACAACCTGCATCATTGACTATTTTCTTGAGGATTTTCAAAATGGTTTTATTTGTAGCTTCTGCTTGGCCATTGCCTTGGGGATAGTACGGGGTGGAGAAGCAATGTTGGATTTTGAATTTATCGCATAAGTCACGAACTTTCTGATTCTTGAATGGTGTCCCATTATCTGAGATAATGGCTTGTGGGACACCGTACTGACAAATGAGGTAGTTCAAGATAAACTTTGAGATCTGCTTCCCAGTTATATACGTCATGGGTATGGCCTCCACCCACTTAGTAAAGTACTCCATTGCAGTTATGATGAATTTGTGGCTATTAAATGGGGTGGGTGTGATTTTCCCAATGAGATCGAGTCCCCACTATGAAAAGGGCCATGGTGTGACAATAGGATAAAGCTCTTGAGCTAGAGCGTGGATGAGGTCCCCATGCTGCTGGCATTGTAGACACCTTCTAGCATGATCATGTGCTTCTCTTTCCATTGTGGGCCAATAATACCCCATCTTGAACAGTTTCTTAGCGATGGTCACTCCACTCGAGTGCGAACCACAAATACCATTGTGTACTTTGGTTAGAGCGATTAATGCCTCCTCAATGTTTAAACAGTGCAATAAGGTACCTTCTATGCTTCTATGATATAGAGTATCACCTAGGATGACAAATTGGGATGCCTTTTTAACAAAGGTTCGTTTTAGGTTTGATGGTAAGTCAGCGGGTATGACTCCTATTCGAAGATATGTATAGATGTCATGATACCAAGGATCGCCAGGACCAACGATTTCACACACATATCTGATTCTGGTACCTCGAATGTGGGAACGAGAAGCTACTCGATTAGGAATTCATATTTTGGAACATTGTGAGGGATGTCTAATAGGGATCCAATTGTTGCCATGGCATCTGCTGCTCTGTTGTTGGTTCTAGGAATCTGCTCAAATGTGATTTCGATGAAGGATTCCTTTATAGTCTCCACCAAATTCTTGTATGGAGTGAGCTTTTCATCCTTGGTCTGATATTCATTATTGACTTGATTTGTGATCAACTGAGAGTCTCCGTACACTTTGAGAGCTATGATGTTCCATTGCACTACTATCCTGAGACCTATAGTCAAAGCATTGTATTTTGCAATATTATTAGAGCAAGGAAATGCCAGTTTGTATGACCTTGGTATGTAATCCCCTTGTGGGGTGATGAAGAAGACACTAGCTCCTGATCCATGCTGTGTGTATGAGCCATCGAAGTATAGTTTCCAGTGGTAAGCTATGTTAAGGTTAAAAATGGATTCATCTAGAAACTCTGAGATAAGAGGATTCTCAGAATAAATAGGTGCTTCTACTAGTTGATCTGCAATAACTTGTCCCTTGATTGCTTTCTGCTTGAGATACTCAATTTCGTACTCTGACAATATCATCACCCATTTTTCCATTCTTCCTGTGAGCATTGCCTTTGATAGTAGATATTTGAGGGGGTCAATTTTGGCGATGAGCTTTATCTTGTGTGCCAACATGTAATGTCTGAATTTTTGAGATGCAAACACTACTGTGAGACATGCTTTCTCGATAAATGAATAGTTTAACTCAGGACCAACCATTGTCCTGCTGATGTAGTAGATAGCCCTCTCCGTTCCATTTTCATCATGTTGAGCTAGAAGAGCTCCAAGGGCTGCTGTTGTTGCTGACACATATAAGATCAATGGCTTTCTTGGGATGGGTGTCATTAAGACTGGTGGTGTCAGTAGATATTCCTTGATTTTGTTGAATTCCTCTTCGCACTTGGTATCCCATTTGTATGCTACTCCCTTATGGAGTAGGTGAGAGTATGGGTTCTGTTTGTCTGCCAGTTGTGCTATGAATTTTCTAATGGATTGGAGTCTACCTTGTAGACCCCTCAGTTGCTTTAATGTCTTCGGTGCTTCCATCTCGAGGATTTCTTTCACCTTTGTTGGATCCACCTTGATAACCCATATGGACACTATATATCCTAGCAATTTACCTGATTGTACGCCGAAGATGCACTTCTTGGGATTTAGTCTTACTTTGTATTCCTCTAGTCTGTGAAAGATGGCACCTAGGGTTGCTATGTGATCTTTTCTCTTTCTAGACTTAGCTAGGATATCATCAACATAGTCTTCAATCATTTTATGGATCGTGTCATGGAATATCAATGTCATGGCTCTTTGATATGTTGCTCTTGTGTTCTTTAGGCTGAATGGCATCATGTTCCAACAGTAGGTCCCCCATGGATAGGTGAAAGCCATCTTATGTTGATCTTCTTTTGCTATCATGATCTGATTGTATCCTGAAAATCCATCCATTAGTGATAGCATCTCATGTCCTGCTGTCATGTCTACTATCATGTCAATTTTGGGAAGTGGGAAATCATCTTTCAGACATGCTTTGTTCAAATCTCTAAAGTCTGTGCAGATTCTAATGGCTCCATTAGGTTTTGAAATAGGTACCAAATTTGACACCCATTCTGGATAATCTATTGGTCATATGAATCCTGCATCTAGTAGCTTTTTCAGCTCTATTTTGACTAACAGAGCGATTTGAGGATGCATTTTTTGAAGCTTTTGTTTGACCGGCTCTGCTTCTGGATACAATACTAAGTGATGAACCACAGTCTTTGGATCAAGTCCTTGCATGTCAGCATAACTCCATGCGAAGTTTATTTGCCTTTCCCTTAGGAATGCTGCTAGGATTTCTTGCTCTTCTGATAATAGTGATTCCACATAAAATGTGATATGTGGGGTCTCCTCTATGCCTAGGTTGACATGATTGCATTTTTCGGCCAAGACTGCTGATTTCTCCTGATGAATAGCTCTTAAAGGAAGATTGAATCCTTCATCCTTGGGTGCCTCAGAGAGGTTTTCACCATTGGATACGTCCTTTCTTTTTACTTTTTTCTTGTCAGAGAGTGCCATAGTGTGGTTTTCACTCAAGGACTTGGATATGATTCTTAGTTTCTCACTTTTGTGACTGAAGGATTCAATCGTTTCCCCATAATAGGCATGTGTGTCCAACTCCATTATAAACTCTGCTTTGTGATCCCCATCTGGAATGTTATCCCTTAATCCCATGAATTCTGAGAGCGCCTCATCATTTTTGAATGTATCAAGAACTGGTGGTCCTCATTGGTCGTAGTCCATCAGTTGGGGATATACTAAATGGATCTCATGATTTTGTTGGTCTGGTTCAAAGGAGACAGTGCTAATCATACACAGGGTGGTGTCCTCAAATAACCTAGGTAGATTGGTCATGGTATCCTCATCATCGCTACTAATATAGGCCTCAGTTATAAATTTATGTATGTCTCTACCTATGGATATTGGTAAGCTTACTTCTGCTACTATTGGCTGAGGAGAAATATTAACTGTTCTAACTAGAGGACTTCGGCCACATATGGTTATACTCAGAGGGGTACATCCAAGGCCAAGATTTGTTATGGGTCTTGTCTCTGGCATGATAGGTATTATGAGCCCATTGTTGTTTTGTCCCAGTCTTTGATTTCTATCGTAGCCCATTGCGAGCATCATTTGCAGGCCCTTGCTTGTCTCATCCATTGGTAATTCAGGTGTCGGTCTTTCATCTTGATATGACATGTGAGATGGATTTGCTTCAGTGACCTCCTGGCCAAGGTCTCCCTAACTTGTGAATTCAGGATAGTCTTCAGGAGACGTTTGTGATGTGGAAGCTTAGTTTTCTTGTGGACGTCCCCGTGATCTAGGAGATTGTGGTAACTCTCCTATCACAAAAGCATTGTTAGGGAGCTTGTAGCTTCCACAACCGTCATCCTGGATGATAAGCTTGATGTCAGAAATGGTGGGAATGGTGGGAGTGGCGGGTGTCTCTGTCACAGAAGTGGACGCGAGAGTGGCAGGGTCGATGTATGGTGTGGATGCGCCCTCATCATTTTTTGGCACTTGGGGGATTTTGTAATACTTTGCTTCAAGATTTTTGCAGTATGAGAAAGGTTCGAGATCTCCATGGATGATAACTTCTTGCCCATTATGTGTAAATTTCACACATTGGTGAAAAGTTGATGCTATGGCTTTCATCGCATGGATCCAGGGACGTCCTAAGAGGATATTATATGGCAAGTTGAGGTCCAAGACCTGAAAAGTGGTTTCCATGATGGAAGGCCCTACTTGAATAGGGAGTTTTATTGTGCCCTGAGACACTCTTTCTTGGTCATCATATGCTCTTATCGTGATGCCCTTTCCTTTGTCGATGGAATCTTCTGATATTTTCAACTGCTTGATGAGGCTTAGGGAACATATGTTCAAACCCGCACCTCCATCCACCAAGACCCTTTTGATTTTTCTCTTGTGTACAATGGCTTCCAAGTGAAGTGCATGTTTGTGAGATGGTTGAGCAAGGAAAGCCTGGTCAGAGAATGTGAGAAGATTAGGTGTAATGATATTTCTGACCATAGCTTGGAATTACTCCGCATCGAGATTTGCGGGGATAGTGGATGACGCCAACGCCTCCTCTAGGATTTTCTTATGGATAGATGATATTTTTAGCAACTCCATGATGGAGATTTGTGCTAGTGTTCTCTTAATTTGATCTACAACATTGTAACCATGCAGAATAGATCTAGATGAAGGGACTCTATTTGGTTGGGATGATCCTATGATGGTGACTTTGTCGCCTCTTGTGGTTACTCCACAATCTTTGGCATGGGCGCCCTTGATGGTGATGACCATGTAGTCTTCATTTAGGGAGGCAACGACTGTTTCATACACATGATTTACATTGCCCTTCCCTTTATCATTTTTATTCCCTTTGTTGCCATGATTCGGCATCAGATTCGTATATATCTTAAGATTCTGATTTCCTGTAGGTTGTTCCATGTTTATGATTTTCTTATCAATGAGATCTTGGATGATGTTTTTGAGTCTCATGCAACTATTTGTGGTGTGGCCTTTGATTTTATAAAATTCGCAAAGTTGATTCTCGTTATACCAAGGAGGTTTGATATTTGGTTCTTGGTAATTCTCAAATGTAGGAGGTTTGATGAGTTTTTCGTCAATTAACTTTTTCATTATGTCCTCAAGTGGTTCCCCCAAAGTGGTGTATTTTCGTTTGGGATAAATTTTGTGCTGAGGTGGTCCCCTTTGGTCATTGAGATTATTGATGGTTGGATTGTTGTTGGGTTGGTATGTTGTGTGATGAGTGTTTTGGTGTTGTGTTTGGATTTGTGGTGTGGGTGTATGTTGGCATGGGGCACTAATGACCACCTTGGCATCAATGACACCATCATTAGTAACATTTTTTCCTTGCCCAAATGCGAGGTTTATCATTGTAATTGGATGGTGGGTGGTTGTTTTGTTGTTTCTGGTATGATGTTGATTCCATGGGTTGAGTCACAAGGGCTCTTTCGATGCCAAATGCCTTGGGGATCAACTAATCATATGTGGTGATGCCCTGAACCTTGAGATGAAATGCCAAGCAGCCTTCAAGGTTGGCTATGATAGTGCAAACTTGTTGTTCTTCTAGCATGGTCCACTTGCTCTGATTGGCCTTGGATCGCCATTGTTGTAAGGAGGCGAATGATTCACCCCTTCCTTGTTTTAGAGTTGAGAGTTCTTTGAGACTAACACCCATTGTAATGTTGCATGCATAATTTTTAATGAATGCGTCCCTAATTTCTTGGAATGTTCTAATGCCTGAAGGTAAGCGAGAGAACCATTCTATAGCATGGACTACCAAACTCCTAGGGAATAGCCGCATCATATAAGTATCGACATATGCGACCTCCATGCAATGAACCTGGAATTCCCTGATGTGATCTTCAGGGTTTCCCATCCCTCGATATTTTTCAAATTTAGGGATCTCAAATCCCTTAGGGAATGGTTTCATTACTAGGCTCCTATCGAATGGATAGGGACACAAGTTGCTTGGTGTTTTAGTTGTTCGCCCTGATTGAAGGTTGAACACTTGTTGTGAGAGCAACTTGATTTGTGCCGTCACATCATTTTGCGGATCAGGGGGTGGGATGAAAGTGTTTTGGGGTGTTTCGATAGTGGGTTGGATGGGTGGGTTGGTCGGTGTGTTGTTTGATGGTATCTATATGTTCTGTCAAGCGAGGTAGGCTTCCACCTACTTTTGTATGAACAATGCTTGTTGTTGATCTTGTTGTTGTTGCACTAAGATTTGTGCTTGTTGTTACACTTGCTGCTATTCCAACAACGCTTTTTGTTGTGCTTGTTGTTGTTCCAACAACGCTTGTTGTTGGGATACCAATTCTGTTGCTTCTTACTACTCTTGGTATTGCTTTAATTCTTGCTGATATGCTTACAATTGTGCTGCTTGTCTTTGTGCAAGAAGTTGTGCTTGATATTGGGCTTGTTGTGCCTGATATTGAGCTTGCGCTTAAGCTTGCACTTGTGTAGCTTGAGCTTGCGCTTGTGCAACTTGTGCTTGTGCTACTTATTGTTGCAATAAAATTTGTGCTTGAGCGGTCTTTTGTTCTTGCAATGCTTGCATGGCTTGGGCAGCTTGAGCGGCTTGTTGTTGTTGTTGCAATAAAGCTTGGGCTTGTTGCACTTGTTGCGCATGTAATGTGGCTTGTGCAACTTGGGAAGCTTGTGTGGCTTGCTGAGTAGCTAGTTGTTCAACTTTTTGTTTCTGAACTTGTTGGTATCCTCTTTGGAAAGTAGCTTGCAATGCTGCGTCGTATTGGCTTGATGTGGTGAAAGTTGGTGGTGGTGGATTTGGAATGGTGTTTGTGAGGGTGGTGTTGGTGTTTTGTGTGATGGATGGTGTTGTTGATGTGATTGGTCCTTGAGAGACCATGCTTTGCGATGTTAGGGGGGTGTTTGATGATGTTGTGATCGCTTGTGCATTTGTTGTCTGTTGTTGTCATATTAATGACAAATTTTGAGCATTTGACATAATGCTCTGATTGATATTTCGGATGTTGTTTTGATTGATACTTTGTAGAGGGGGAAGCCCTAAACCAAGGAGTGATGTGGATGATGATGGCAATGGTGGAAGTGGTGGAAATGTAAAGGGTGTGAGTTGTTGTGAAAATGTTGTGGTGTTGAAGATGCCCCCTGGTCCGAACATGTCTCCTTCCTCTTGCGAGTTTGTGAGGAGAGGAGTTTGAGGTGTTGCACAAAAGTATGATGATGATGGATCATGATGGAAGGTGAGAGGAACATTTCTATGTAATGGGTTTTCAGATATGTTTTGTTCCAAGGTGGTGTTTGCATCCAAATTTTGATTATTAACAAGGGGGTGTGCTTGAAGAGCATTGAGAAATGCATTTCCCTTGTTAACGTTTGGTTGGGTTGGAGCAAAAGATGTCATGATTTGCGTGATGTTTTGCGTGATGTTTTGGGATGGGGGTGTAGATTAGATGGGGATGGTGGAGGAGATTGGAGGAAATGATGTCTCCACTATGGTACTCACGTCAAAATCCGAAGGTAGTTTGGCCCCTTGTTTTGCTAGTTCAAGCATGTATAATGAAGGGTTAAGCCTCATCATGATGTTGATGATTCTATGGTTGTCCGGATTTTGGAACATTTCAATCATTTCCTCGCGAGACATTCCAAAGGTAAGGTCTTCTCCTTGGTTTTCTTCTTGCAGATTTTGCGACAATGAGAGAGTCAAAGGATTACTTGATTCAGTGGGATTCATTTCTGCATTTGTTTGGCTAAGATCGCTTGAAGTAGGTGTTTCTTTGTTGACTTCCATATTCTTCTTGTATTGAGATCTAGTTAGAACCATAAAACAAGGATCAATTTTTGAGAATATGGGAGATGAATCTCTTGATTCTTTGGATCAATCTTTATTTGATGTCCCAAAGTAGAAAGTTTTAGGATGCCTTGAGGATAAAAAAGGTGATGATATGATGATGATGTTAGGGATGTATGATGTGGATGTTATGGTCTTTTGATTAATCTTGAATGAGATACTCGGCTTTTAGGACTTGTGAATTTTGATTGTGATTTGTTTTTGGATTTGGGATTTTGTCCTTGATTTTGATTTTAATTTGCTTTTGATTTTGAACAAAAAGACCCTAAGATGTTGGATAATGATCTAAGGGATAGATTTTCTCAAAGGATGATGATTTGAATATGTGCAAGGAGAAGGATGAATCTATCCACACCTATTCAAACAAGATGATCGTTT
This sequence comes from Sequoia sempervirens, assembly GCA_007258455.2. Classification (NCBI taxonomy): domain Eukaryota; kingdom Viridiplantae; phylum Streptophyta; class Pinopsida; order Cupressales; family Cupressaceae; genus Sequoia; species Sequoia sempervirens. The sequence goes on from VDFB02379711.1 coordinate 66,419,043, forward strand.
CACTAAGTATATGAAGAAGGATTCATCTACATATACTAAGCTAGATAAGATGATTTTGGTAACTTTGACTAAGCATATGCAAAAGGATGCATCTACACATACCTAGCCAAAGGTGTTTTTGATAATGTTTTCCAAGGATTTAGTCTCAATGATTTTGATGATTTTTTGATTTTGCAAAAAGCCTAGTATTAAGGATGATTTTCAAGATTTTCCAAAAGGTGATGATGAGGTGATGTTTGTTTTGATGTTTGAAGGATGGATGAAAAAATAATTTGATTCACTTTTGATCCTAAGATGAACCTAAAAAAGACACTTTTTTTGCCTAGACCTAGATATTGAAGAGCATGCAAATGCTTCCTATAGACCTTTGTGACCAAGGAATGATTTAATTTGAACACACATTTTGCAACAATGATTTTTGCTTTGGATTTTGAAATTGTGAGTCTTCAAAACACATGAAAGTTCATTTTGCTTAGCTTGCTTAATGTCTTTATTTTACCACAAACACTTTCTTTGATTAAGTTTTCAAACTAAGATGTCCAATGTCTTAATTTCTTCAAACCCCACAAGATATGTTATGTGGAAATTCGATGAACTCAAGGCAAGGGTTTCCCTATAGTTTACTTAAGGAGACAAATTGAGATATAATCTAATGTTTAGAAACCTATAAGAATGTGAATCCCAAGGGAAAGAAATAACATATAGATTGAGTCAAGTATATTTGTCTTCCAAAAGGGTTTGAAATTTGGATGATGTTAAGTGTTTGTTTTTGAGATGTTTTCGATCAAGCAATGCATTTTTTAACCCAAGAATAAGTACAATCCTATGGATGTGTAAGACAATATTTGTTGGATTCCCACTTGGACAAGTCCAACTACGCTTATCTTTAGCAAATGGTTAGATGCTTGAACCCACTGGCTCCCCTCCACGACACTCACTTATACGGGGCAGCCAAGCATCAACACCCATGAAACTCCCATGGCATGTTTTCCATTTCTACTAGAATAACGTAAAAGTGTGGGGTGGCTTCAGAATGACTGTTCTTGCACCAACAAATAGATTAAAGGATTTTGGAAAATTCTAGCACATGGGTTTTGATAAGGACTTTCCGTTCATGGAGATTGACCCATACGGCAAGAGTCCCCTTTCAGATCCATCTTTTCATAATCAACCATGTGATATTGGCGTTTACTCCAATACCCACATTTATATACCGGTTGGAAATAATCTTGGCTTTAGAGTGTTACCAGTTGAGTTGTTCCCTTGGGTGAGTACTTTCTCCCCAAGGCAGGTCCTCTAGGATAAATAAAAGCAAATGAAGAACAATATTCATAACTCGATCAATCCTTGTTGGCAACAAGGAAAGAGAATATACGCAACAATGCCCCCACTCACACTCGCACAAGATTTTGTTCAATTTTAAACCAAAATTGAAGTGTGGAGGTGATTGCTTTGCCCCACCCTAAAGTCATGAAAAAGGCCTTTTGATTCTCAAGATTGCTATAAAGCGCGAGAGAAGCGCATACGTCCTTTTTCAATGGCTTTAGTATAAGTAAGATTTCACAATAAACAAAGTTACACTTGTTCTTTTTAAATCCACAAAGCAAAATGTGAGTTCTTTTTAAGCACTAAATGACAAGTGAGAAACATTTTGTTCAATTTGTTAACCAAAAACAAACTTTAGTATGTTGTTGATCCTATTGTTTGTTTTAGCCCTTTGCAAGAAATAAACAAAAAGATTCTTTTTAAACTGAAAGGAAGTTAATATCCTAAGAAAGAAGTGCTAATAATTCCTTGAAGAAGTGTTAAACAAACATTAAAGTGTTTAAAAACACTTTGATTGGATGAAATATCATCATCATGCTCCTCCTTCCTTTGTTTTTGATTTCCAACCTACAAGTGAGAAAAACCAGTCAGATTCTGGAAAATACAGAAGTTAAAAACCATAAAATAGAATATAAATTGATCATCAATCAAAAGACATGTGTTAAAATTAAATTCTCCCCTTTTTACTATCTCCCAAAGTCGCAACTCGTAACTGCATCGTAGTTTGGTTTCTGAGTGGTGCCCTCGGAGCGCCGCTTACCAATCAGCGTTGCTCTGTGTCGAGACAGAGAGCTCAACTGTGTCGCTCTTTTCACCCCACGTCATAGTTTTCATCTAGTGTCAGAGTTTAATATTTTTTTGAAAATTTTTGCAGGTCAACGAGTCCAGCGGCAGAGTTTGAAATTCAAATATTTTGGCGGGATGAGTCTAGCGTCGTAGTTTCAAATTCCAGCGGTGCTATATAGTGACGCTAAAGAGTTAGCGGTGCCAAAACAGTGACGCTGAGCTCCCAGCTTTGGAATTTTCTGTGTGTGAGTGAAAATGTGGAAATTTTGAGAAAAATAGATTGAAAGTGAGATGTTGCCCTCCTTCTAGCGCCAAATGTGTGAACCCTTTTCCTAGTACCTGAAAAACAACATGAGTAAACAAGTTAAACAAGGAATTGCAAGCTAAAACAAGGATTCCCCATGGAATCCATTTACAACATTCAAACTAGGAAGAAAATATTAAAGAACACAATGGAAATGATAAAACAAAGATTGAATCCTAATTAGATGTGCTCATGATCCCATGGGGGAATTGGTGCCAATTTGATGTGAAAATTGGCCCTTTCCCAATTCCTATGATGCAAGCTTGATGTGTTGAAGATGGTTGATCCACTTTGTTGGTAAAGAATGAGAACTCCAAGCCAAAATCTGCAAAAACCTAGCTATGACTCAATGATAATGGATGAAATTCAAGAGATATTTGAGCATGGTAACTTTGCCTAGATTGTGGATGATCAAATGAGGATATGGGCATTTTATTTATAGAATTCCAAGATGGATGAATGTCCAAATTTGAGCAATGTGGGACTAACATTCATCCAATGGCATGATGCCACTTGTCAAGCTATGAATGGATGGAGGATGTGCAATATTTGGGGTTTGTGCCAATAAATGCATAATTTTTAATTTCAAATTTGTTGAAATGACATGCAAGAGGGAAGGGAAAATGCAATAAATACCACTTGGCTCAAGGCAAATGACATGTAAGATGAATTTAATGCCTTGTTGGATGTACATGTTGACTTGGAATTTTTGAATTCAAATTGAGAGAATATTCCAAAAGATGCCTTGTGAGGAAAATAGAGATTTAATAAATGAATTAAATCTATTTTCATGTGCAACTTGCATTATTTAGAGGATGGGACATGAGATGAGATTAAATTAATCAAGGGTTAATTAATTTAATGAGAGAGGTTAGATGATGTGACCTATTTGACTCAAATTTATGGATTTATTTAAATCAAGTAAGAGAGGAATATGACAAGAGATTAATTAAATAATGATTTTGATTTATTTAATTAAAAGAGATGGTGTTAGATTAAATCAAATAAGGTTTTAATTTATCTAATTTAATGGACAAACTTTAGAGATTTAATCAAATAAAATTAATTATTTAATTAAATAGGGATAATTAGATCAGATGGATTGATTTAATTAACAAAAGAGATGACTTGATTAGATAAAATGATTTATTCAATTAAGAGAGGAATATTGATGAATTTAATCAGATAAGGAGGTTTGATTAAATGGTTAGACCGAGAGATGATTCAGGAAGAAACGATGTTAGTAAGTCAGGATCAAACGCACAATGTCAATCAGTATATTTTACGTGTCTACAGTTAAATAATAGATGGTGGTGGTGTTTTTTCAAATTGTTTTCTTTAGTACTTCTTTATATTTTGTTTCCTTCATCCATATCCCATGGCAGTGGAACATTGTTGCTGATCATTTGGATAAATGGGCCTCCAATCATATGGGGGATTGAAGAGTAGAAGAGTGGGAGAATTTATTTCAAGAGCATTCCAAAAGTTTAAATAGGTTGATTTGGAGGGCATGGATATTTAATATTCTACAACATTTAGGTTTGTAGTGATATGGCTTTATTTGAATATTTTTCTAATGTTTGGCTGGGTTATTTTCTTGACTTGGGTGGTCTTTGGCTGTTGTGTATGATCTCTTCTTGTTGAGTTAATAAATTTTTCCCTTTTCAAAAAAAATAAATATTATGACATCATAATGATGTCATCAACATAATATGCTAAGATTCTTCTAAAATATTGTCCTTGGATTGAATATTCTAAAATTTCACTTCTTTTAATGAAAATTGTTGTTAGATTTAAAAGTCTTGATTGTTTAACCAAAAATAGCTTACTATTATTCATTAAATTACCAATTTTATTTTTTTATTTGAAATGGAACATTTCTTGTGGGTGTGGTGGGTTGTAGAACTAGGGGCACCACTTGAGTTTCTACTATTAGGCCATTGGAGCTAGTGGAAATATTTTTGTCCCTCACAGGTGGTGTGATGATAGTTGTCACCTTCTGTTGGCATACATAACAAGTGGTTTAGCCTCTATGGTACATGCTTCATGTATTATTTTTCTTGAAATTACTATATGGTATGGTGCATGGGGAGTGGTACAACTCTAGACCCAAAAAAATCTCCTCAAAGGAAAAGTTGTGAAAATTAGATAAATTGTATATGAAAATAATGGTCCTTTGGCCTCAAAATGCATTGAAAAAAGAAAATCACTAGATCTAATAGAAAAATGTTGACATTTAAACTATCTATAATTTGGTATCCAATTGGTATGAAATGAAAGACTGGTTTGACTTTATTAGCTTCTCTTAACTTGATAGTGATCTTGAAATGTCTCTAAGAAGATCCAAAGTACCTAAAAATAGAAAGCTTAGAAAATTATCCCCCCAAAAAATAATATAGTTCTTCTCACAAGTTTCTAATTCTGTAGATCATCTAAAGATGCAAGATAATGGAATAATCTATTTTTATAGAAATAAAGAGCTATATACACCTATATTTCCTCAAAAATACTAACCAATAACTCACAAACAAATTTATACAATGTAATATTCACTATGAAACCATCCAAAATATAAATGAATGAGCTAAAGAATAGAAACCTAATATGGAAAGAATAAATTATATTATATTCAATAAAAAATATAAAGAAAATTAGAAAAAGTTACTACAAATGAGCTATAAGTGAGTATATATAGGATATACCACCCAAGATAATATAACTAATATAGGATAATGTGTAAAAGTCCCTTTAAATAGCTTAACCTAGTGTGAAAAATACCTAGGTGGGGAACTAGCTAAGAAATAAACTAGTTAGATGATGTACCCTATTCATAATAAGAATAAGGAACCAAACTCAAGGGTTCATTTTACCATAGAAGATTATTCAATCTTTCCAAAATACTGTATTAGAGCCTCAAAATATTCAATTAAATTTTCTCCTTTTTCTTTTATAGCATTCTTGACCTCTAATCTAGAATATCTAAAGTTTGATTATCTCCTACTTATTATTTATATTCTTCATAATAACTATAACAATGTTCCATATTGAAAATAGATAAAATGTCTATATATTTCTTAACAATTTTATCTCATAAGTATTGTGAAGGAGGGGATTCACTACTCCCAAGTCCTAAGACAAACAAGATCTAAAGGGAGAAAATTTCCCTCAATCACCTCAAGACTACCTCGAGATTAACTAGAAGAATCAAGATGAAAGAGATTGCAAAAAAATGTATTTAAAACAAAGTTTTTGGGATGATCATAAATAAAGCACCTTGGGGACTAAAAGAGAAAATTATAGAGATTTCTAGGACAAGAGGACAAGCTCTTGGCCAAAGTATGTTTGCAGAGGAGTAGGATGATAATGCAACACACTATCGTCTCAGGGATGTGCTAGCATCTCATATGGTAGAGAACTAAACATTTTCCACATAACCCAATGAATCTACTAACTATTTACAATCTGCGGTTTTATTATTCTACTAACTTAGTAGAAAGCAATAATGTGAATAAATGAGAAGAAAGCTAAGGTATTAACTCACAAAGGGTCTTCCACTTTAAATCCTCTTGCAAAAGCTTCACATGAGCAACTTGCACACAAGGTGAATGAGGAAAAGTGTTGGGGTTGTTTTGGTGCTTTCCTCAATCAGACCCCCATTTTAATGTTCCCACCTCCATGGACAACCATTTATATAGAGAGTAAAAAGACACAAAGTAAAGTAGACACAAGAGTGATAAAAGAAAACCCCACGATGGAGGAGAACCTATATCAAAGAATAGACACAAGAGTGATAAAAGAAAACCATGCTATGGAGGAGAACCCATATCATGAAATAGAGACACAACAAATATGCTAGCAAATAGATAAGAGAGAAATAAAGCAATACCAACAGTCTGTAGCTCCATCTTGTCTTCATAGACATGATGTTGAGCACTTGCAAGAGAGCTTTGGATATTGGTGAGACTTCAATCTAGAAGAGCTTCACCATGGAGATGTGATGTAGAAGAGAGAAGCAAGTTGGAGTGAGAGAGAGTGAGAATTCTTGCAAATGAGAGTGAAAAAGAGAGTTTTGTTAAGTTGCATGTTCGAGAAGAGCCATTACACTTGGAATTTTTCCACAAAGACACATGTCATTGGGTATGATTCCAAGATTCCTCATTTGAGCTTGCAAATCCCAAGGACACTAGCACATTGCACATACATCCACACATGCACAAGTGTCCAAATCATAATTTTATGAGAAATGGGGTGGCATATTGTTGTCGCTTCAACATCATTTGTCCTTATGGATTTGAATTTGCGAAATTATGACTTATAAGGTTCTTGTTATAAATGCAGGCAGGGGAGGGGGCGAGTGCACAAATGTGAAATTACTACAAGGTGTAGGTTTATGACATTACATTTTTCCCCAGCTTGAGGGAGCTGATTTTTGAGAAAAATCAACTACACTAAAGTAGAAAAGAGAGCATTAGTAGAAGCCTAAAAAATTGAAAATTTTATAGATTCACTGCCAAAAGGATACTGTAGTGGCTGCAAAGGTCAAGAAGGTGGATACTGACAATGCCCTCAATGATCGAGCTCAACGAGAAACCATAAAATTGGAGGTGAAGTTCTATTCTACAAAACTCAAATTTTGGCCAACTCAAAATTCAGAAGAAGCTACCAAGACGAGAATAATTCTCAAGAAAAATTTGGTGGGTCAGAAGAAAAATATGATGAAGAGGTGAGTATATGCCCCTATTTTTGTCCCTAGCTAGGTGGGGTGAAAATAAGAAGAATAGAAGGACCATGTTCACTAGGAAAAATGGGCCCCAAATGACCTATATATACTTGTGAGGGCCCACAAAAGGGTCATTTTCACTATTCACTATGAGAAATTTGTTGACTTTTGTGAGAGAAAAATTAGTAAAATGCCTCATAGATGAGATTTCGAGGTGTTGAGGATTGATCAATTGCACCAAACATAGCCCAGGGACATGAGGTTGATGAGGTAAGTTCATTTCAACCTCTTGTGTCCATTTTTAGGATTTTTTTAGGATTTTTCAATTTTATCACATTGCATGCATCTAATCAACATGAAGGTGTTCGACTGGTGTGTTGTCATCATAAGAACACATCATAAACTTTCATCAACACTGGCATATTCCATGTGCACTATCATCTAGGTGCCTCTCATGGTGGATGACCCTAAGTAATAGCATACCATATAGACATCTATGTGGCGCGTCTCTATCCCAATGGTCACTTAGAAAAACATTGATGTAGAAGTTAGAATATTTTTGATGTAGATGGATCTGACATGGAAGTTTTTACCATTTTGTAGGACTATCTTGAGAAGTGAAAGCATGGAGGTGGGTGTGTTCTCAGGATGTTGTGTGACTAGACTGGTGCTATGCATCCTAAGGACTAGGATCATCTCCAATGGGTAGGCCTATGGTGGGTCTACATGTTGCCCAAGATGTTTTACCATGATTGAATGTTGATGGTGCTCATGGAGCAATGGGATGCCACCACATGTTCTTTCCACTTGTCATTAGGAGATATGAAAATTACTTTAGAGGATGTAAATTCTAGATCACAAGCCTACCCATTTGTAGATGGAAGGTGGTCCATGATGACGTGAGGTCACCTCAAGAGGTGATTAATGGACAAAAGTACTATGTTGGGTACACTAATCCTAGCGATTTAATTGACCACATATACATTCGGTGATGATAGTTACATTTACCCTCCAAGTGACCATGGATGGGTGAGGCTTGCACTTGCATAGGGGCCTCATCCACACTAGTAGATTGTTTTTTCTTGGGTTTGTAGCATGCTCTGTCACCTATACCATGAGTTGGTTAGGTTTATACATTATGAGAATTCTATCCTTATAGCTTGAACATTGCTCAGGTTTGGGCTTTTACACATATTACTTGCACCCAGCTAGTTGGGTATTTGCAATAGAAAACCCCTAGTACACTGGTGGCCCATGTGTACCCATTGGTGTAAGATTGGAGGCTTAAAGATTTATAGTTTTGGAAATTATAGTTTGATATATTATGATCTGATGATGTTAGGTGGTGACCATATCAGGGTATGTGATGGGCCTTTGATAGGAAGCAACTACGACATATGCATTGTGATTGTTTCCTAGTGGGTCATACAGATTATGTTATTATGCCATATTATTGGAATAGGGTTTCCTACCAATTCAAGATTTTCCAAGCCATTCCCTTGAACCCCTGACATATGTGTGAGTGACCAAGAGCGTTTAATACATAGAGATCATCATCATCCGATCATATCCGAATTTATTGTTAGTGACAATGGGTCAAACAATGATGATTGATTCCGATGTTTCTCATGGATGATGTAGGGATTGTATGTAGCTTTCAGACCTAGTGGGATATGCATGGTCTTGCCTTGATTTTCCCAGTAAGACCCCTAGGGGTGATGTGAGTACATAGGGGTAGGTAGGAGCAGTAGTAGGAGGAGGTGGAGGATGATAGGATGGAGTTGGTGATGGTGACCAAATAGGAGAGGGGGCAGATAGATCAACAATGAGGCCAAGGTGGTGATGGAGGCTCTCATCTACTCTAGTGGCCATCCTAGAATCAACACTACCACCTTTAGCATCTAGTGTCCCCGTAGCAGTAGCATTAGATGTTGATTCTAGCATCACACCTCCCCTAAATCCATACTAGCAACCTAAGGACCCAGGTATTAGAGTGATGAACATGTTATTTCCTTTTGGTATTTCAATTTAATTTCATGTATATATATGCTCTTATTTTAATGTATCATCAATTATTGATAGTTTCTACTACGCCATGGTTGCAACAGATAGGTAGAAGTGGATCACATTTATTGGGTAGTGCATCTCTAAGGTGGCCTTGACTTTTCCAATTTAGAGGAGCATCTTGGAAACCTACATGTTTGCTTCAACGAGGTAACATTCCCACCTTTTTGAGCCTATAACACATCCATGAAATGCTTATAAGGAGGCACAAGTTGAGGTTGTGTAGAGGATCGCAAATGCCATCATTGTGACCAGGAAATGAGATTAGAAGATGGTGGAGCTCTGCACAACCCTTACAGAGAGAGACCAGGTGAGGAAATCAACTGAGTGTAGAGAGGGCATGTGATGTTCTGTAAAGCTAGCTTGATGACCTCAGTGGGAAAGTGACAACTATGAGGCCAATTGCAAATCCCTAGATACAGTAGCTTTAGGAGGAGCTATAACAAACCTGGGAGCGAGAGGCATGGTTGCAGATGGAGGCTACAGAGCTATGGGGAGAGATTCAAGGACTACAAGCTAACTTATCCATGTTATGATCACACCAATCAAGCTTCATCACCACAATCTAGCCTTTACCTCAATCACCACCAAGACCCAAGGGCTTGAGCAGCCATGTTCCTAGGGGCTATAGGCCCATTTTGTACATGTGTCATTTTATACCAATGATATCATTTTGTATAGCATTATTTTGATGTATAGACATATATCTAGTCACCTCATTTTGATATAGAGGTGTGATACATGTACATGATACACATTTTGATATATATATATATTGGAACCTCTAAAAATGGTGTCCTATGTATATATGTGGTCTAATATGGAAAATGTGGGGAAGGTACCCTCAAGATTTCAATGCAAAGGAGATTGAAATCTAACAATAGGGTTGACCTAAGGACTGAGTATAACAAAAAGGGGCTCACCAGTGACCACCAAGTGTAAACTTGGAAAAGACAAAGTGATGGAAAACACGGTATGATATGCAAAATGACCTAGAAATGCAAGTAAAATGTAACAAAAAAATGTAAAACTGGAAAGGGCACTTGGGAAATTGAAGAAGGCAAGATGGAGGTTTGGAATCTAGAAAAATACACTGTTGATGCTAACTGGGACTCATACGCCAAGTTGGGCGAATTAGTTGAGTTTTGGGTAAACTGTGCCAGAATAGGTTTCAGACAAATGGGTACTCATTTTTGCAAAATCCCTAAAAAATAGGTACAGTGGGACTCATTCACCAATAGTGGTGAATTATTCCACTTTTGGATTTCTAGAGATTCAAAGCTGGATTTTGTAGCTCTTAGTTTGCTTTTCTATTCTTGATTCAGATCTGGGTATGAAACTGCAAAATTTAGCCTATAGACTTTCTCTAATCTTCTCCAAGGCTTGTTCACAACTTTGACAACTTTGAATTGCTTTTACAACTTGATGACAACTTTTCCAATCTTGCTCCTTGATAAATCCACAACCTAGACCTACAAATCACATGCAAAGATAGGGAAAAATTTTGTGGGGTTAGTGAATAGGGGTTTTCCTTGTTCAAACCCTTTGTTGGTAATTAAACCCTTGAAATGAAATGAAATAGAATGGAGAATGATGAATGAACAAATAATGATGTTACAACTCATCAAACCCTTGTAACAAAGTGCTAAAAACATGTAAATAATGGCTCCAATGGATGAGGAATTGAAATCTTGGTTGATGTTGATGCAATGCTTGCTTGAATCACATAATCCTACACCACAATTGTTAGCTCTAAAACAACATGATGTAAAGAATCTTTGACATGATGATTGACACTTGGAGAATGCTCTTGAATGCTTGATAATTTTCCTTTGAAATACCTTGAATGCTCTTATGAATGATCAAATTCTCTTGTGAACTATATGCATGAATACTTGAATGCTTGGGGATGAAAATGAGAGAAAGAACATTGTATTTATACTCAATTATGCAATAATTACCAAAATTACAACACTACAGGATGAGCTTAGATCTTGGAGAATAAAAAACTTCCAGACATTTAAATAAAATTTGAATTTTGAGTTAAAGGGGACTCATTCGCCACCCTGGGTGAATGGGTCTCGCCTAAGGGGACTCATTCACCCATAATGGCGAATGAGTCCCACCTTAGGAATTTGAGGTTGGTTTTGGGATTTTGATGATTTAAATGATGTTTTTTGGGATTATTCTAAAAAATACACATAAATAAGGCATGTGGATGCAAAATGGGGCCAATTAAAGAATAAGAAAGCCCAATTATTAATGAAAAACCTAGGAAAGTGTGAAAGTGTGTTACAACACTTTACGTCACTTTGAAATAAGGCTTGGTAAATGATGAAAAGAGGTTATTTTATTATCAAGACTTTGGAAAAGTGTGAAAGTATGTTACAACACTTTACAACACCTAAGTAAGGTACCATTTGGATCCTTTTAGTTCACAAGGGCCCAAGACCTAATGTGAATGTGTTATACACATTACAACATTAAATCAAGGCCACACTAAGCCAAAATCACAAGGAGGGACCGATCAAATCAAAAAAAGTAGAAGGGTTACTTTTTTGGTGACTCCATATATATATATATATATATATATGAGATACTGGTTTTGATATCATGGAATTCATTTTATGTGTATGCTTTTAATTTCATGTATGATTATGTGGTGGATTTTATACTTATGGATGTATGTTTAGATTAAATGCTATCATGATCTAATAAGCACACATGGATGTATGTTAATTAAATACACTGATGATCTAATTGCCTAACTAAAAGATTTAATCAAATGCAATACACAGATACATAGCTGTAGATACTCAAAAAGTCCCAACTGATTACATATTTGATTTTGATTAAATAAAATAATTTCTTCCTAAATCACTTTGGACTAACCAATAATTAAATAATATTTATTATTTATTTAAATTCATCAACTTCTACTATTAATTAAATAATTATATATTCTTTATTATTTAGTTAAATTCATCAACTTCTACTATTAATCAAATAATTAACTTTATTGGAGTAATTCAATTTCTTCTGACTAATGTTCATCCTATTTAATTAAAATCAAACCATTTAATTAAATTCCCCTAAAGTAATCTCATTTGATTAAATAAATCAAACTATTTAGTTAAATGTCACAAATCCCCTAACCCACTTAAGTTGATTAATTCTGAATTAATTAACTCCTAATCATCATTATCCAATCCTCTAGATTTTGACTCCCCCTATGACAATTAAACACATTGTCAACTAACCAAGTTGCACATGAAAATCATTTCTTTTAATTAACTAAATACCCTATTTATCCGCACAATGGTATATTCCTAGGAATATTCCCCCCAACCAACCCTTCATTCAATTTCCCTCCAAATGGCTCTTACAAAATCATAAATACCTCTTAAAAAAGCATTTAATCCCTCTTACATGCCATCTTGTCTCTTACAAGAGAATTAATCTCTCTTACATTCTAAAGAAAATTCTCTTGCACCCTCAACCATATTCATTTAATTCTCTTACATCCTCTTAACTCTGCACATTCCCCAAAATGTGCTCCACCTCCATCCATTAGCCTTGTGACAAGTGTCACATTCCTATCGGCTCCCTTTTTTCTCCCACATTCACCCATTCACTCATTCTTCAACCCTTCACTCCTATAAGTAGAAGCCTCTTCTACTTTAAATGGATCCACAATCACATGCAAGTTTACTATAGGAATTTTCACTCATAGATATCACTCATCTACACTCACTTTCATCATATTTTAGCTTGTTTTCATCATCTCATGCACTTGGAATCATCTCTTGAAAGCTTATCAAAGGGATTGGGAAAGGGCTTCTTTCCACATTAAAGGAGCACCAATACCCCTATGGGATGGAGGTTTGATAAAGTTAGATAGGATTACATGCTTTTATCTTGTGTTATTTCATGTTTTGCTAATGTTTTCTTGTCTTTGTTTGAATGAAAATCTCATAGGGAATGCTTTATTTGGATTTCTAACATGACTAACCTTGTTTGATTGTGTCTTGTTAGCTAATTACAGATTAGGCATTCACATTTTGGTGCTAGAAGAAGGGATAACCTTTTTAAAAATTTATATTTTGGCTTCAAGTTGATGTTTTTTGTAGCTACAGGAAGGTGATGGCGCCCTTGGGTCCATAGAGCACCGCCTTTGATTATAGGTACATCGTTGATTTTGCATATAGCACTTCCTTTTCTTTCAACACCGCCTTTGATTGTAGGTACAATGCCTCCTTTGCAGATAATGTTTCCTTCATCACGTCACCCGCTATCACAATGCTCTATCATGCCGCCTTTGAAGAAGCATCGCTTCTATCTTCTTGGTCAAACTATCAATTTATATCCTCAACCAGATTGTTGCCTTTGTTTCTGCACTGATTTTTCTTCTATTGCACCGCTTTTGCACTCTTTATCTACTATAGAGTGCCACTTTTTCAATTCACCAGAGCATCACCTTTGCTTTCAACACCACTTTTTTGTCTAGTGCAGCCTTTGTAGACTAAAGAGGAATGTCAACTTGGAAAACTAAAAAGTTTTTTAATGCTCATTGTAATTGCATAGGATTTCGAATTCCACTCTTCATTTTTTGTTTTAGGACCAACTAGCATTACTTTGGGTTCAAAATTAATCATTGAATTAAGCCTTTTCAAGTTGGTTAAAATTGAACATACAAACATACTAGATCATTACTATGAGGGATTAAAATTGAACAAGGAAAACTCACACTCAGTTTGGTGCTTAAAATGAATTCACCATTACTTTGAAGGTTAAAACAAACAATTGCTTGAAGTGAGTGATTTTTTATTTGACATGCATTGAGTATGTATCCTCTCCCCTTGTGCTTTGTGTGATATTGGGTTAAGAGAAACATTCAAGGTGTTATTTTATTTCTTTTGTGCATTTAAGGTGTGTATCCTCTCCCCTCACACCTTTTGGAAATCTTGGGTGACAAAAAAAATCTTGATTTTTTTTGCACATTTGTTTTCAAGTCAAAGTATTACCTTTAGAAGGGCCTAACTCCCAACTTGAGAGATTGAACAACCCAAAGTGGTGCTTTCATATTCAATCTGCTATATAAATAAAATGGTGGTGATGAAAGTCATCAACCGGATGGTGTGGTTGTCCCATACCAACAAGTTCCACACCTAGTATCTATGTGATACGTTAAAATATCTTCTTAGGAAGGGACTAGGAGGCCTCTTAATTGAGCTAATCTTGCCATGTGTATGGAACCAGTGTTTTATCCAAAATATCCAAACTAAGAACCAACTTGTTGTAGTGACCAAAAAACTTTATGCTTGCTGGTGTAGGAACAATCATTTTGAAGCCGCCCCACATTCAACTATTCATTGTAGAAATAGAAAATACTTTGGATCTTTCAATATTTAGGGTTTGAGATTTGGTGCACTCAATAAGTGCATGTCATGTAAGGGGGATCCAGTGCCACCAAATCTTTAGTTATTCACTTTGTCTTAGTGTTTTGAGCAATCTGAGTGGGGACTCAACAAGTAGTATCTCTTCATCCTAGGGTTGTGCATTTTGCAAGTCAAATCAAACTCAAGCTCATGGGTGAGCTTATCTACCTCCTCCTCCTTCCCCCGCAAGGCATCATAAAAAATTTCATCCCACCTGAGAAGGAAATCATGATAAAAAAGTAATAGCAAATAATTATTCTTCATTTTTCTAATTGCTTCACTAAGAGTGTGGAACTCTGCAAGGGAAAGGCCACTATCACTATGCTCATCTATCATAGGAGTACTCCAACCAAAGGTAGCCAACATCTGATGAGCAACATAAAAATTCTCAATGGCTATGGCAATCATGTTGTCATTATCCTTAAGTTTCCCAACCTAATGATGATGACTCTGAAACCAACGACTCCCATGCAAGTGTTCTGACCCAAAATTTGCACTTTGATATGAGGTTGTATCCTCATCACTCACCTTATGATCAACAACATGTGTATTGTCATCAATGCACACATCAAGATCCAAGGTACTGCTGCTAAGCACCTCATCAGATGGTTCAACTGGCAAGGTAGAAATTGTTATGACAATATCTTCACACACTTCCACTTCCAATGTAACTATAACACCTTCCAACTCATTATCTTGGGATTCCATGTCAACATATGAAACTTCTAGCTTGTTTTCTAAGGTATGATCTAAAAAAATTAGACTCACCATGACATGAATCCACATCAAACATTGCACCATTAGTACTAACTATTGAGTACCTTCATGTGACAAATTAATAGAAGCATCTTGCACATGTGAGGGCACTACTGTCTCTTGCTATTGCAAAGGTACCTCTCTGTTGTCATGAAAATTAGACCTATTATGGGTAATATTTTCCATGCAATCTACATGTTTGTCACTGGTAAGATTATTTGCATTAGTGTTTACATTTTTTTTCTTTGAAAAAAAAGGATCCAAAATTTCTAGGTGTTGTAGAAGCCTTGTTAAATTCTTATCGTAGTTTTGAAAGTCCTACATGAGCTCTGGCATGAATTCCTATATAGACTTCATTTCTGCTAAAACCATATACTCAAAGGTTATATAAGAACCCCATCTTATATTCTATCCCAAAAATAAATTTGAATGGATTGACATTTCATCAAACACTTTGCTTACACCCTTATCCTTGGCTAGTAGGTGATCTCTATTTGTTTCCTCTTTGGTATTCTAATGAAATACTTAACCAACACACCAACTAATTTCTAGTCCACTATGAATAGGGTCTTCCACTCCCAGTTGAGGAAATTTGTTCTGGTATTCTTTAATGACATTTTTGTTTACAATAGATCTTGGGAGTAGCACATGGTTCACCTAGATACTATTTTGGGCATACTCGACAGGGAGTCCTTGTACGCCAAGGAGCCCAAGTGTGCATTGGGCATGACAAAGCTTCTACATTTGGGTCTCATAATTAGTGGAGAGGGAGTTCACATGGATCCTAATAAGGTTTGTGCCATTAATGATTGGTCTAATCCTGAGACTTTGACTTAGCTTAGGGGACTTGTGGGGTTATGTGCCTTCTATCATTAGTTTGTTAGTGGATTCTCATGGCATGTTGCACCACTTATAGATTTGACTAAGAAGGGAGCATTTTTTTGGACACCTTAGGCATAGGTGTGTTTCGAGAAGTTCAAATAGTTGATGACTACATGCCCAATTCTAGCTTTTCTGGATTTCACCAAGCCTTTTGAGCTTCATTGTGATGTATTTGGAGAGGGTATTGGTGCAATGATTATGCAGGATCGTCACCGATAGCTTTTGAGATCAAGAAGCTAAGGGATCCTTATAGGAGCTATAGTATATACGACAAGGAAATATTGGCCATCATGCATGTAATGGTCAAGTTTAGGAAGTACCTAGTTGGTAGTAAGTTTTGTGTCAAAACTGATCACAACTTGAGGAATTTCCTTGGACAGTGGGATTTGAATGAACATCAATAGAAATGGGTCAGCACGTTATAGTCTTATGATTTTGACATCTCCAATGTCAAAGGGACTCAGAACATTGTTGTTGATTCCTTATCTCACCATCCCCATTTAAGCTCCATGGCAAAGATTTCAGAGGATTGAAACCACTTGATCATAGTAGAGTATGCCAAGAATTTGTGGGCTTTTGGAATTATTGATGTGACATTACATGACAATAGGTACTCTCTTGTGAATGACCTCATCATTTACAAAGAGAGAATATTCTTAGTCCTAGGTTCAGATGTGAGGAACAAGGTGTTGAGGACTTTCCATGATTCACCCATGGTTGGTCATCCTAGATACTTTAAGCCCTATAGGTAGGTACAAGAGAGATTCACTTGGAAGGGTCTCAAATCTGATGTTCTTCATTATGTCAGGGAGTGCTTTGTTTGTCAGCAGAACAAGCAAGAGCATACTTACCCTGTTGGGTTGCTTCAACCACTTCCTATTCCTAAGAGGAAGTGGGAATGCTTGTCTATGGATCTTATTATGGGCTTGCTGAAAGCTCAAGGGAGAGACAACATATATGTCATAGTAGATCAGTTGAAAAAGTATGCACATTTCTTCCCAATCATGACTACCTATTCAGCTACATAGGTAGTAGATCCTTTTTTTCAGGAGGTATTCAGATTGCATGGATTACCTCAGAGTATTGTCTGTGACAGAGATAGTAGGTTCATGGGTCACTTCTGGCAGGAGTTATTTAGACTATGTGGGATAGAGCTTACTTTGAGTACTAGCTACCACCCCTAGACTGATGGGTAGACAGAAATTGACAAAAAATGGGTGGAGGGATACCTGTGGAACTACATTTTTTGGAAGCAGAAGGCTTGGGTGAAGTCGTTGCATCTTTGTGAGTATTGCTATAATTCCACTCACCATAGGACTATCCAGATGAAACCTTTCAGAGTTTTGTATGGCTATGACGTGCCTAGTTTCCTTGATTTATTGTTGAGAGATTGTAGAGTACCTAGTGTTGGGGATATGTTACAGGAGAACTAGGATATCATGAGAGCCCTTTGTGAGAACATTCAGAAGGCTCAAAATTAGCAAAAGAAATATGTTGATCAGAGGAGGGTTGAGCGATCATCTAAGATCAGGTATATGGTGTATATGATGTTGTAGCCCTATAGACAGTCCACTCTTAGGAAGAGGGGCGCGAAGAAACTCAAGCCACACTATTATGGGTTGTTTAGGATTATTAGGCGAGTTGGCAAGGTGGCTTACGAGTTAGAATTTCCACCGGACAGTAAGGTGCACAATGTGTTCCATGTGTCACACCTCAAGAAGGCGTTGGGACAACATATATTCCTTCTTCAGACCTACCACCCCTGGGTGATGAGGGGAAGTTGATCTTAGTACCTAAGGCCATCTTAGATTCCTGAGAGCATCATCTTCGGAGATGGGTTATTAGGGAATATTTGGTTTAGTGGAGAGATCTGTTGACAGAGGATGCTACTTGGAAGAGTGAGAGAATTTTACAACATCCAACATTGAGTTTGCTTGAGGATAAGAAAATTTGGGGAGGGCGGACTATAATGTCCCCACTCTAGTTAGTATCAGTTGCAGATGGGTTAGCCTATTACTTAGATCCTCATAGGCTAATATGTTTGGATAGAGGGTCTTAGTGGCATTTGATGGAGGTTGTTGTCACTCCATTTCCTTAGTTCAGTATTGGGTTCAGTTCCAGGGCTTTGCAGATCAATGTTTGGCTTAGTTTGAGGGACTTACTATTTATAGTAAGTCAATCTGGCAGTGATGTTATTTTTAGTCAAGGAACCTGGACACATGAGGGTTATACATTGTTGACCCTAGCTTCTGATGACACGTCAAAATACCAAATTTTGAGGGAGATATTAATATTTAAGTGGCTAAGTGATATTTAATTATTAAAAGGGATATTATAAAGTTATATTTTAAATTTATAAAAGTGAGCCACTTAAATTTAATAAAGTGTAATTAAAAGGATAAACAAAAAGTATGCTTAGGTGAAATGATTTATTTTAAAAGAGTATAAAGTTTATTAAATACATTTTTAATGTATTTAAATCCTTTGTAAGAGAAAGTCATGCTTTTTGGGAAATTGTGCCTTTTGAGGAGATTATAAGAAGCAAGAGACAATTTTACCTCATTCATTGATTGATCATTTGACATTGTTTCTTAGCTTCTTAGAGTTTGTGCTTGAGAAAAGGGTTTCAACAATTTTCATCCATTGGAGAGCAGAAATTCTTTAGTGTTCTACAATCTTGAAGTTGTGAAAGACTAGCTAAATCATTGCTACAGAGAGGGCTTCATTCTGGAGTGCATTTGTGACTACAATAGATTTACTATTTAGTTATTTATCAGTTTTCAATAAAGGAAAGGGATTTATCAGTTGGGACGCCTTCTTTCCTCAATCATTCACACCCATAAGCTAGTCATACACTATTCATTGTTGGTCGTACTTCATCATTGGGAGGCATGCTTGCTTCTAGTTGGGACATGTGAATTGGGAGGTTGAAACCATTTTGGGCCTTCTATTTGTTTCTCCTTGGACGCCTTGCACAAATAGGATGATGCATTACATTTCCATCAGCGAGAAACTAGATCTAGAGGTGGGCAACTAATTTAGCATTTCTCATGTATTGCTTGGCTTGTTCCAAAAGTTTCTTATTTAATTAAGATTTGGACCTCTGGGTATGTTTTGTTGAATAATATTTACTTGCAGCAAATTCTAGATTTGTAATATAATTGCAGTTACTCCATAGTTGCTTGTTTATTCAATTTTAGTATATTTTCTTGCTTGGAAACTTCTTTATTATTTGTCTAAAATCCATCAAAACAAGAGAAAACACAAAAATAATATAGTTTTAGCCTAGGGTTATTGCTTGATTCCAAAACATTGAAAGAAACATTTAACAAATCACCAAAATTTCAAACCCTTTGGAAAGAGTGAATACCTTTGAAGAGTCCAATTATTACTGTTTGTCCCTAAGGATCCCATCCTCAGAGGCTTCTAAATACTTGGGATCACATCTCAATTCACCCTCGTCAAAGTCAACCTAGGGAAACTATGGCCTTGACTTTTTGACTTTCACATAATGTACCTTATGGAATGAAAGGGATCTTAGATATAGACATTTAGTTTGAAATTTAAGCAAAGAAAAGTTGGTGTGGTAAAAAGAATTCATTAATCAAGATAGAATCACAATTGAACCCCACACATGTGGTTGTCTTCATGATTTCTCACAAAGTCAAAATTCCTAAATGAAATTCCACATGTCGCCACTTCAAGAAACACCTTGTGGAACTTTACCACAATAGGAACATCTTGGTAAGAAATTTTTATAGATGTATTTCTATGAGTATAATCTAGAATTGTATATCCAATATGAGCCCCTCATTTAAGCTATTGATCTTGAGTCATTTATAGGGTAAAGCATGTTCTTCAACACCTTGGTCTTGTAAACAAAGTTCTTCTAGGTTCATCTAGGGTCAAAAAAACAACTCCATCCATCTCTTAAACATTTAGCAAAATCCATCTCACAAAAAACTTCTTAGTACTTTGGAAAAATCATCTATGCTAGACTTTTGGTAAATCATTTGGCCCAATTCAAAATCATCTTGCTTAGTTAGGTGTGTGGGAATGAATACTTTCCCACATACTTAGTTAAATTGACACCCCTTTTCGAAAAGTTCATCCTAAGATCACATCTAACATCTTGGGATCTACAAGTTCATCATCCAAATCAAAAAATTAAAAATAAAAATCCTAAGGTCTAGTATTTATCCAAGGTTCTAAAGAGTTCAAGCATCCATATCATCCACCCCCTCATTTACCACATCATCATCATTTGATCCTAAAACACATCCTAGAATTTTTTTTTGTACCTAAAGTTTAGATCAACCAAAGGAGTTAAAGGTTCATCCCACATATTCCTAAAATTTGATCC
The DNA here is from genome assembly GCA_007258455.2 of Sequoia sempervirens. Classification (NCBI taxonomy): domain Eukaryota; kingdom Viridiplantae; phylum Streptophyta; class Pinopsida; order Cupressales; family Cupressaceae; genus Sequoia; species Sequoia sempervirens. Next base: position 66,439,682 of record VDFB02379711.1, read on the forward strand.
CAATTTTATGGTCCAAACAAGGTCACAACACAAGAAGATCATGGAGCTAAACAAAGAAAATTCAACCATGAGTGATGTGAGTCAAATCGAATTCAATCCTAGAACATGAACCAACCCTCCACTTTATCCCCATAAATTACCTCAATATGCTCAAGAAGGGGGATGTCAAGTGGAAGATGTCACAACCAATTACAAAGAGATGTCTCAAGATGAATTGCTCAAATTAGTGCAAAATTCAAAAACCCACAAACTTGTCAAACAGTCATGAAACTAAATCCCACCCAACAATTGTTGGCATTGGAAAAAGGAGTCAAACTCCCTTTTGATTTTGATGTAAGCACCATTGTGGAGAAACCTTTAGTGAATATCCCACAAACATCATTCACAACCTCATTTCCAAGCATAATCCAACCCATCTCTTTGTTGGCCCACAATTGTTGTTGCACCAAAAGATCGACCTATTAATGTCTGATACAATTGTCAGAGTTAATAGATCCATGTGAGGAGGTTAGTCCATGTCACGAATCCTAAGGGGAGTGCTTACCATTTTCAAAAAAAATTCCCCTTAGCATTACTCGAGGGGATTCAAACCTGACACCTTTGGCTCTGATACTAATTGTTGGCCCATAGTTGTCGTTGCACCAAAAGATTGACCTATTAATACTTGATACAACTGCTAGAGTTAATAGATCCACGGGAGGTGATTAGTCCATGTCATGAATCCCGAGGGGAGTGTTGACCATCTACCAACACTCTCAACCATCATCATCTCATGCACCAAGTCAACCCATTATCACCAAAGGAAGCTCACTACTTGAAGCTCTTCAAGAATACCCACTTGTCAACAGTCAAAATTTAGAAGCCAACATGATCTTGGGTATGCCTAGCACCATCCCACAAGAATCTAAAAATCCATATGTGCCACTCATTTTCCATGATACAAAGAAATCATCCATGTTTTTCCCAACACCGACATATACCCTAGATACACAAAGCTCTCTCCTTAATATCTCACAAGGACAAGTAGATTTATTTGGACAAGTGGGTACCTTCAATGCTTCATCTTCACTTCCATAAGGGAACACATCACAAATTTACCCACCATTCGCTATCTTGAAATCATAATCTACACCAATTCAAGGTATAGGGAAAGTTCCGTCACTAAACACATGAATCCAAAATCAACCAAATCAAGTCAACCCCCTAAGCACAAATCAAATCAACACATCTATCATATTGAATACTCCAAACATGCCACTGATATCGCAATACCAAGTGGCTTTTCATCCCAAATATTTCAACCACCATTCACATCATCTACAACACCTCAAACATCCCAAAATTTACTCTCACAAGGACTAGGCCTATCAACTACAAATCTAAATCTTCCACCTACTACTCAACCCATCGTCATCACTCAAGAAATACCTCAAGAAATACCTCAAGAAATACCCCGACAATATCTTATCACATAATCTCACACCATCCCTCAAAAATACCCCACCTCCACCTCCAAATACCGATACAACCAATTATTTTAGCATCACATTGCAAGTAGTGAAACATGCTTACCAAAAGGAATTGCAACAATTACAATCCTAATAAGCTCAAGCACACATCCATGTCTCAAGATCAAAGACAAGCACAAGTGTAAGATTTAGTACAACAACAAAAAGCTCAAGCACATGCCCATGCACAAGCTCAAGATCAAGCACAAGGTTTGATACAACAACAAAAAGTTGCACAATAGGAACAACAACAAGATCAAGCTCAAGCCCAAGTATAAGCTCAATACCAAGCATAACAAGCACAAACACAAGCCTTGTTACAACAAGCTCTACAACAACATCATGCACAATAAAAAGCATTGATAGCACACGAGTAGAAAAAAAAAAACATGCCCAATGACATACACTATTAGCACAACAACAACAACAAAAACAAGACCAACAATAAGCATTATTGGCACAAGAAGAAGAAGAAGAGTACCAACAAGCATTTCTTGCACAAAAAATATTCCTGCAACCCTTCACAAACACATAAAAATTCCTTGAACCTTAACATGCAAATGACACATTCCACCCCATCATTCACCTAGCAAACCATACCATCCCAAAACACACACATTCCACCACCCGATTCATAAACTACTCTTTCCACTCAGGTCAAATTTCTCTCACAACAAATATAGGACATCCAATCTGGAAAAGAAAACAATCATACACCCAACGAGTTTTGTGCCCCTATCCATTTGATTGAATATTTCTATGGTTCCATTCCCACCAAGATTGAAAATAACAAAATTAATCAAATACCGAGGAAAAGGAAATCTTGAGGA
>VDFB02379711.1:66442119-66453140 GCA_007258455.2 Sequoia sempervirens
AGGGCTAATTTTGTAGCCTTTTGAGCAGGGTCACTTAATGAAACTATACAATGCTGCAAAAGAACCTTGTATGAATGATTGGGGAATTGTATTTGATGTTGAATGAATGCTATGTAGATGTTGTGTTGGTATTTTTATAGTCTTCTTGAAAAGATATGCTCTTTAGTTGATTTTTGGTGACTTGAAGCTATAGTGTTGATATTTGAGAGAAGTTGTGTCAATTTGTCTCTTGGGTTTTCACCACCTCTGCATCATAGTGGTATCAGAGTAGGGAGTAGATTTTGGTTTGCATTTTGCAGGTTGAAGAAGTGCAGAGATTTCAAAGATGCCTCCAAAGAACAAAGATATGGCTAAGGAGATGAAGGAGATGAAAGAAAGACATGCTAAGGAACTTATAGAGTTGGAAGAGAGGATCATAGCATTGGAGACAAAAAAAGAAGGGATGTTGAAGAGAGTGAGAAAGAAGAAGAGGAAGATGAAGAGTTTGAAGACATGGAAGAAGAACTTAATCCAGAAGACCAAAGGATTGCAAAGTTGTTGAAGGCAGTGAAGACTGACAAGCCTAAGGTAAAACTTGATGTTCCTAAATATGATGGTAGTTTAAATGATGAAGAACTACTTGAATATATTGTTGCATTAGATAATCATTCTGAATGTGAAGAAGTTCCTGAGGAGCAAAGAGTAAGGATCACAAAGACTAAGTTGCAGGGCCATGCTTTGGTATGGTGGGACTACTTTCAGTTTGAGAGTAGGAAACAAGGAAAGTCTAAGATCACATCATGGGACAAGATGATATCTAAACTCAAAGGTAAATTCTTACCCAAAGATCACCAAGTTCAAATGTTTAAGAGATTACAAAACTTAAGACAAAGGGAAATGGATATCAAGTCTTATACTGAGGAGTTTTATAAATTGATTCTAAGGTTTGGTCATCATGAGAATGAAGATGAAAAAATTGCTAGGTATATTGGTGGTTTAAGGCTTAATATACATGATGAATTGGTTTTGGCTAACCTTAGGAGTGTAGAGGATTGTTATCAAATGGCTATCAGGGTGGAGGAGAAATTGAAGAGAAGGAAAGATAAAGTAGTTAGAGGTAGAAGTGGTGCATCAAGACGAAGAGGATTCATTTCTAGTTCAAAGCCAACCAATGATAATCAAGAGGATGCCATGAAAGGCCAAGAGCAATTTGATTCTAGAGGTGGATGGAGAGGCACAAGAGGCAGATTTGGAGGAGGTAGGAATTACAACAATGCATTTTTAGGAAGATGCTATACTTGTAACCAACTTGGACATCCATCCTTCAAATGTCCTGAAAGGCAAGGTTCAAGCCCTCATGGTGGAGAAAGGAGGAATCAATTAGTGCATGAAGATGAAGAGAGTGTGACTTCACCTGTTATTAATCTCACATCAAAAGTTGGAGAGAGTTTGATGATTAGAAGAGAATTTCTCAAGCTATCAATTCTTAAAGAACCCCTACAAAGGAAAGCACTCTTCAGAATCAAATGCAAGGTACAAGGTAAAGTATGTAGGATGGTAGTGGATTTAGGTTCTACTAAAAACATGGTTTCTTGTGAAATGGTGAATAAACTCAATTTGAAAAGAATTCCTCATGATTCTCCCTACAAGGTCTCTTGGTTAAGCAATGGTCAATCATTCTTAGTGAATGAGAAAGCTATGGTAGACTTTCACATAGGTGAGTATAAGGACATTCTTCTTTGTGATATTTTTCCAATGGACTATTGTCACATCCTCCTTGGAAGACCATGTCAGTTGGATAGGAGTACCATCTATGATGGGAAAGCAAATAAGTACTCAATCTTGAAAGATAGACAAAGGTTTGTTTTAACTCCTTGGATAGGGGATGAGAAAGGAAAAGAAAAATTCATCATGTGTGGAAACAAGGATCCCCTAAATGTTGTGAAAGAGGTCACAAATTCTGATGATCTGCACAAATGTAAGTCTAAAAGTGCAAGTACAGTAGATCTAAAGGTCAATTCAGGGTTAAAGAAGACAAAGACAATGAATGTGTAGGACAATGTGTTAGTAGGAACTATAGAGTGCCTTGTGGTTATACAACAAGTTGAGAAGCAATCAAGATTTTCTGGTACAGTGAGTGGAAAGGCTGAGAGGATAGGGGTAAGGCAAGATAATAAGGCGGTGAGTAAAGGACAAGTAAAATAGGGTAGACAAGACAATTGCAGACTTGAGTATGAAAGGATAATGAGGACAAACCAAGGAAGTACTGACATATGTTTGTTTGTAGGTACAATGTAGGGTTAAAAATCACATCTTGGTTAGGAGAAGGATATAAGACAGTTGACTGGTCTGAGAAAAGAGGCAAGGCAGAATGCTTGTATGCATATAATACACCATGAAGGAAGTTTAGGACAATTTGTATACCTAGTGTACATGCAACAACAGAATGCATTTGTGAATTAAGGGAGTTTATGTAATACTTGGAGGTAGTGGTATCCACACCAACTCATGGGGCTTGAGTTTTTCTTAGGGGGGTGTATGGTGTAGGAGCACCTATACCACAACATCAAATTTTGGTTATTTGAATGAATAATAGGTTTATGCTAGTGTCTCAATTTTTATTCTATTTAAATAAGGTCTAATAGACTGATCCTATATGTATTTAGGAAATTTGTGGGCTAAGGTGGTCAAATGTGCAAAATGCACTCTTTTTTCAAGGAATTGTCAATGTTGCCATGTAGGTAAACTATTTGAAATGTAAATGGGACCGCAAGACATCAGTTTACAAGTCATATTTAGGATAACATAAAGGTATCTAAGTGGTTCTAGGTGTCTTAGATAACAAACTTAAATAATGGGGTTCACTTGGCACATAATTTCTTTTTAAGCCAAATGGGGGTTAAGGTGGTTAAGAGGTAGTTGTAGGCATTGGGGAAGATTGTCATTAATTGGAAAATGTATAAAGGCCTTTGAAAGTAATGAGAAAGGATTGATGGACCAAAAAGGTGGTGAGCATTCATTGAATAAAGTAACAATTCTCTATTGATTTCATTGGTTTTTCTTCTATTTTCACTGTATTTCTGTGTTTTCTTCCATTGTACAGGCCGTACAAGTAGATTGATGCTCTAAATTCTTGTGATTTATTGTATGACATGGGAATAGCATGTTTATGAATCCATTTTGAAGTTTTAATCATGAACTTGAGGAGTTCTTTGTTAATCTTTTGTGATATGCTTGTATAGGGGCAGTGAGGCACCGTTTTGAGTTTCTTTAATGTTCTAAGCCATCCCCACTTACTGTTTTGACCTGTTGCTCAGTGGGGAGGCATGGAGTTAGGTTAGGATATGTTCCTTTTTGTTTTATATTGGAAATAAAGCATATTGCAAACTGTAGGGTGTCACCACAGTGCGAAATAAAGCAAAGTTCATGCAAGGATTGATGGGACGGTATTGGATTTTCAATGATTTGTTGTTGGTTTTGCTTAGAAAATAGTTTGAAACATTTTTACAGGCCCTAAAAAAGTAATTTTAAGTCTTGGTTGGGATTGGAAAGCCGGGAGATAGGTTATTCATTAAAACCTAAGGTTAATGCATGATAAAGGAGGGTTTCATAGAACAGTGATAAAGGGGCCTTGAAACTATAAATAAATTATGGAATCTAATTTTTTGACATATAATAAATGAATTTCCAAGAGTTCATGGTGATTGGAGAAGTCTAAAGAGTAGTTTGTTTATTAATTAGGGCTAATTTTGTAGCCTTTTGAGCAGGGTCACTTAATGAAACTCTACAATGTTGCAAAACAACCTTGTATGAATGATTGGGGGATTGTATCTGATGTTGAGTGAATGCTATGTTGATGTTGTGTTGGTCTTTTTGCAGCCTTCTTGGAAAGATATGCTCTTGTATTGACTTTGGTGACTTTGAAGTTATAGTGTTGGCTTGTATAAAGGATTGTTTTGAAAAGTTGAATCTTGTTGAAGTCTGATTCATTTGGGGTCTGATTGCGAGTTCTCCACCTTTTCTGCATCACATGGATCCATGGGATTCAGGATATCACATATACATTCCACCAATGTATTAAATTCCCTTATCAAAATCAAGAAGTCATGGTCCATGGTGACCCTGAACCTTTCTATTATTGCAAGAATCTAGAAGCCAAATATTACAAGATCCCCCAAGTTCCAAAAATTGATGAGGGACCCACATCTCCCTCTTGATCACTCCATTTTGGCCTCCACATCTAAGACAAAGACACCTGCAATCTCGAATCTCCCAAAAATGAAGGCTATAATCCAAGATAATGGTTGTGGGGACTATAAATTGAAAAATACTACCTTTATGATAAGAGAGTTACCTCAATCTCCTAAATCTCATGGAAAATTGTAGCCAATTGACACATCATCCCAAACCTTCAAAGCAAAACCTACCACATTCAAAAAGTGGGGAGACCTAAACAAGAAGGTCATGGACAAAAAGGATATATCAAGCTTATTGTATCAAGATGAAAGATCTATCCCTATTCTTCCAATGGAGGACAACAACAAAGGTATATAGTTAATGTTTAGTTGGGGCTACAACAAAAATGAAAAGCTCGAGAAAAATGACAACCGACTGTTAGAACCCATCATTCCTAAGAAGCACCTTAAGAATCTTGGCCTTGGATGTACTCATATGAATATAACCATTATTGGCAAGTGTACGAAGTCAAAGATTCTCCTTAGTTACCATTATCCACTGGCCTACGCCTCGATATCTATACTTTTGATATAAGTGATCTTTACAATGAGGATTCAAATGTCTTCATGATCACCACCATGTCATTCGAGTCAAGTAACCAATTCACTAAGGTAAATTTCATTTACCCCAACTCATCAACTATGACCAACGAGGACCAATGATCTTAGATACATTAAAAAATGATGAGACTCTCTTAGAATTCATGGGACTAAGGGATAATCTACCGTACAAAGATCACAAAGCAAGGTTTGACATCAAGTTGGATATGTATGCATACTACAGGGAAAAGATTAAATCTCTTAGTCACAAAATTGAAAATCTAAGAGTAAAATCTCGATCTTTAAGTGAAAACCACACTATGACACTTTCTGATCCAAAAATAGTAAAAACAAAGGATGTATCTAATTGTGAAAATCTCTTTGAGGTGCCAAAGGATGAGGGATTCAATCTTCCCCTTAGTGCCATCCATCAAGAGAAATCAATAGTCTTAGTAGAAAAGTGCAACCCAATGAATTTGGAAATTGAAGAGACCTTGCATATCACCTTCTACACTAAGTCACTTTTGACTGAGGAGAAAGAAAATCTAGTAGCATTTCTAAATGAAAGGAAAGGAAAGAGAAATTTGCGTGGACATATATCGACATACCAGGCCTTGATCTAGAAGTAGTGGTCCATCATCTAGCAGTGTATCCTAAGGAAAAACCTTATGAGAAAAAAATTTGAGAAAAATGCATCTTCAAATCACCTTACTGGTTAAACTTGAGCTACAAAAACTCCTTGATGCAGGATTCATCTGACCCATTGACTATCCAAAATGGGTTTCCAACCTTGTACTTGTTTCCAAGCCCACTAGGGGCATTCAAATCTGCACCGACTTCAGAGACCTAAATAAAGGATGTCTTAAGGATGATTTTCCACTCCCCAACATAGATATGATTGTAGATCTGACAGTGGGGAATGAAATTCTATCATTGATGGATAGATTTTTAGGATACAACTAGATTATGATTGCAAATGATGACCAACATAAAACAACCTTCACTTGTCCATGGGGCACCTACTGTTGGAATATGATTCCATTTAGGCTTAAGAAGGTCGGGGCTACATATCAAAGGGATGACTTTGATCTTTCATGTCATGATCCACAAGGTTGTGGAAGACTATTTGGATGATATCCTCGTCAAATCAAGGAAATTCCAAGACCACATAGCAACACTAGGCCCAATCTTTGACAGATTGGAAGAAATATAAGGTACGAATCAATCCCAAGAAATGTGTCTTTGGTGTAACTTCAAGAAAAATCTTGGAATATATTATGTCGATGAGGGGAAGTGATAGATCCAACAAAAGTCAAGGAAATCTTAGACATGGAGGCCCCATAGAGACTAAATAGCTAAGAGGGTTGCAGGGAAGGCTTCAATCAATCAAAAGATTCATAGCACAACTAGATGGTAAAAATGTCCCCTATTCTCATCTACTCCACAAGGGAGTAATCTATAAATGAGATGAGACATGCGATAAGGAATTTAATCAAATCAAGGAATAAATGCTAACACCGCCTGTCCTCATGCCACCAATCCATAACAAACCATTGATCCTCTACATTTCAGCTACCACAATAGCTCTTGGTGCTCTTTGGCTCAACATGATAAAATAGGGAAATAAAGAGCTATCTACTACATTAGTAGAACCTTAGTAGGACATGATCTCAACTACACATTTATTAATAAGGCTTGTCTTCCAACTATCTACTATAGTAGTGTTTGCCTCACAAAAGTTTTGACACTACATGCTTTCTCATAAAATTAAGCTCATTGCCAAGATAGATCCCCTAAAGTATCTGCTTTCTAAGGCAATGCTCACAGGACGAATGACTAAGTGGCTCATGATCTTGACAGAGTATGAAATTGAATATGTAGAGCAAAAAGCTATCAAAGGACAAGCAATTTTAGATCAATTAGTTGAGGCTCCCATATATGCAAAAACCCACTAATATTAAAGTTTCCAAATGCGTTGATCTTCCTCCTAAATGTTGCAGACCATTAGAAAGTATACTTCAACACATCCTACACACAACATGGGTTAGGAGTAGGTATCCTCTTCATCACACCACAAGGGGAATATATCACAAAATCATATAGCTTGTCTTTCCCTTGCATCAATAACATTGTGGAGTACGAAGCTCTTGTCATAGGACTTAGAATTGTAGTACAATGGAAAATCATGGCACTTAAGGTCTATGGGGATTCACAATTGGTTATCAATCAAGTCAATGATGAATATCAAAATAAGGATGAAAAAATTAGCCCATACAAAAATATGGTAGAGGATCTCAAGGAGTTTTTCATTGACATAACATTTGAGAAGATACCAAGGGTAAATAACATAGCAGTTGATGCTATGGCTATGATTGGATCATTGCTAGATATCCCAAGGAATGTCCATAAACATGAATTCCTTGTAGAGCAGCTTCTCATACCAGCTTTTGAGGTACATGAATCTGAGTTCATATGTGAAATGGTTGGTCCTAGTGATCCTTGGTACCATGATATATTCACCTACTTAAAAATAGGAGTCCTCCTTGTCGACATCACCCCAAATTTCAAGAAAACCTTCATTAAGAAGTCATCTTGCTTCGTCATCTTAGGCGACACCCTCTATTGTAGGAGTATCAAAGGAACCTTATTACGATGCCTTAATTCGAAGGAACCTTTGACTGCCTTAACAAAGGTACACAATGGTATTTGTGGTTCACACTCAAGTGGTATGACCTTGGCCAAGAAACTGTTGAGGATTGGGTATTGTTGTGTGGTCTCACAACATGCCCCAAGTCTATAAGACTTGGTGACCCCAAGTGAAAACTAACCCTTATGGTAGGTGCTAGCTAGATGGAAAGGTCACCAAAAGTGAAAAGCAAAGAGAAATATTTTTTGGAAGAGTACTTCATAATCCAAGTGTTACAAGTATCGGGTACTAGGAACTGAGAATGTTAAAATTGCGAAGGTAATGTAAAAGGTAAAGCAAAATGTTCTGGTTTGAGAGTCAAGGTCTAGTGAAAATGGAAGTTCTGATAAAATTGAATTTTGGGAAAATCATGGGTAAGATTGAATATCAGATACTGGGTACTAGGTAGAGGTGCAAAGCAAAGTTTTAAAATTTTAAGGTTATCTAACACGTTCGATAGTCTGGTAACTTGGTATAAAAGGATAATTATGCAAGAATACAGGATTTTCTTGAAGGTGTGTTATTTATGATGGATTTATATGATAATGAATTAATGATGGTTTTATTTACATGAGATTTTATAAAAATTTTAAAAAAAAGGGATTTACTAGGAGAAATTTATGATTGTAGGAGAAGCTTATTGCAATGTATAGTTCAAGTGTGGATGGCCAGAAAAATTTGATCATGGATAGAATCATATCTAGATCAGGCTACATATTCTAGGAAGTTATATGTAGAGGGGCTTGAATGCATCAGACTACCAAGGATCCTGGTATTTCAAATATGGCAACAGAAAGTGCCAACCTCTGAGGAAGTTCATTCCCAAGAGTAGAAAGCCTGAGGAAAAACCAAAGTGTAGAAACATGATGATAAAGATTCAATCATTCTGAATATATGAGAAAGTTCCTACACACTATCCTGAGTCAAGTTATTTTCCTAGTGAAATTAATAAAAAAGATCAAAAACCTAAAGGACTTCAATGTGCAGATGGAGGTTGACCTTTGTTGACTTAATTTGCAATTCTCTTACCAATCGCCACATTCCACGTGCCTTGATGTGATTCATCCCTTGGATTTCCTCTCATGTATTTTTCTTATCCTACCTGTGTCTTACTTCTATAAAAGGCCATGGGATACTCTTTTTTAAGTTAACTTCAAAATTTGTGGATGTCGGAAGAGCCAAAACTTCTTTAAGTTTTGTTCTTTTTTCCTATTTTTTGAATCATTCAGAACTAAAAAATTCTATGCACATAGAACTTAATCAATATCAAATCCAATTTGATAGCTACCTATCTCATGTGTCTTTTGTAGATGGTTTTTTTAGTTTAGTCGAACAAGACTGTATGTTGTGTCATTTAAGGGTGCATACAAAACCTACTCGGTGTCCAAAATAAAATCCCTCTCTTTAAAATCTTGCATTGTTTTATGCTTAGCTATGAAATAATATGGTGAAGTATAAAGCAGTTTTCTTTGATTTGATTAAATCTTGGGGCATGTGTGGAGAATAACTAGGAGAAATTTTAATTAATAAGTATTTTTAATGCTTTGTTTTAGATTAGATGTTTAAATTTTAGAAAATGTACCAAAAAAATAGATGAATGAACATAAATTTATTGAAAATATTTTGTTTCTATGAAATTGCTAAATTCTTAAAGCTAAATCTACTTAAGTGATAGAAAAATTGTTGATGTTCATGAAATATTATTGCAAATCTTTTGATTTCATGAGATTATTTTATGATCAAATTGGAAATCTTGTATCTACTGCATATGATTCTTAATGAAACTGGAGATGACCATAGGCCCCTTGAGATTAACAACAATTTCACATAATACCCTGAAACGAACCTAGTATGGTCAAGACCTAACTACCGAAGCCTTGGGATTAAGCTAGGTCAATCTTTTCCTATTACACAGACACCTTAGGTTGCCTTGGTTTAGTCTTTCAAGTAAAGATAGGTTCTTCATGGTTTTCCTATGAGGATTTAATTTGCATTATTTCTGCGAGTGACATCATCTTCAACAAGAACTGGTGCTAGAAGGAGGGCCTCTTGTTTTTCTTTATAACTTTATCTCTGTGTTTTATTTAGGAATCTATATTGGTTTCGGGTTTAAAAGAGAGCTTGTAAGGTGAAAGTCTAAGGTAGGCTGGTATTTTTAAAATGGAAGTTGAAAAACTCCAAAAAATTATTAACTAGAGGTTACATCCTTTGAGTTTATTCACCTTTGGTAGAGTCACTGAATGTATAATTCATGATACAACTAATCACAGTGAACTTGATTGTGATTTTTTTTAACTAGGGTAAGTTTGGCTATGTATAAGGTGATTCCATTAACAGAAAAAGTTTTAACTGCTGGAAGAAAGAGACTGTTAGTGAGAAATATTTTGAATCTTGAAAGAGAGTATAACCCTAATGGAATTGAAAATGTTAAAAAATCAATAGATGCATTAAAACAGTTTGATAACTACAATTGTTATGAAGAAAATCTTAAGGTTTTGCAGGAAGATAGGCAAAAATTCCTAGACTCAAAAATATTACACTAAAAATGAGGAAATGACATCAATGAGTCATCATTCTCTTTATACATGGAAAACCTAAGTAAAGAGAAGGAGCGAGAAAATCGAGCAAGAGACGTGTGTTTTTTGTTCCAAATTGAAAATTCACAAGTTAAAAAAGAAAATTTTCCTGATTTTATGCAAGATACATAGTATCAAGTTTTTACTTTCTCTCTCTCTCATAACAATATAAATTGTGATATCACTTGGTCTAACAAATTTAAAAGGGAAGACAAGGCCAAATTTAAGAAAATTTTCAGATGAGAAAAAAATCAAGAAATGGATGCAACCATCCATGGAACTGAACATAGTAAAGAGGAAAACAATGAAGTAGGGCTGAAAGAAGGTAGAGTATTGACGAATCAGCAAAAGTGTGTGCAATTGACCTTTAATGAGGTTGTTTTCATACATATGAGCCAGATTATTGGTAAGTATGCCTTTGAATTTACATTTGTTAAATGTAGAAAACTTAAAGGAATTCATTGTTACAGTAGGACATTTGAAATTTATTCTAGTGAATTCAAGGATAAACCTGTTGTAATTCATACCAAAAAAATAATGGAAATAGTTATTGAACTCAAAATAAATTGTTTTATTAGGGTTAGTCATTTGTTAGATTAGAGTTTTGGTTAGTTAGGGTTAGTTTGCTTTTATAGGGTTTTGTCTTTTATTTTCATTTTATTTTCTTTTCTGTTTGGCCCTTTTGCATTAGCAAATTCTACTTAACTTATCATACACACGAGAGATAATTCAAACATTTGTAACATTGTGTTGTGAAATGAAAAAATGATTAAACCACACACAGTAAATACACACTTTAAAATGTAAGACAAAGTTATATATATGTGTATATCACGTATATACATAGAAGTACCAAAATTATTGCTATAAAAGAGGATCAAAAAAGCAAAAAGAGGGAGCTGAGCTACAGATAGGAGTAGCAATTTATTCAATCTAGGATGCCTCATCCATCAGGGCTAAATACCCTATGTAGGAAATTTCCAGGTGAACTTCAAAGTTATGAGT
>VDFB02379711.1:66453240-66482627 GCA_007258455.2 Sequoia sempervirens
CCAATTAAGGAAAATTAACCTTAATCAATTAATAAAGCCCTAGATTAGTGTGAAATTTTAGAGGTACACTTTACAACACCCTACATAAGGAACAATTAAGTTCATTTAGTTTAAAAGGTCCCTAAACTTAATGTGAATGTGTAAAACACATTACAACACTAAATCAAGGCAACATTAGGCTCATTTTATTATTAATTATTCCCAAATTAAGTGAAAAAGGGATACTTTTTCTGCTAATACATTTTTTCCACACTTTAATGAGAGTATGACCCCATGTCAAACTCACACTAAAGTAGACATTCAAGACACTTATGTATGAAGAAATAAAAAAGATACCCAAACCTACAACATCAAAGACCAAGAAGATCAAGCCTAGACTATCCAACGCGATGTGGAACACATCTAAACTATTAATTTGTGCTCACTCTAAGGTAGTCGAACTTCAAGTTGTCCATTAGGTGAGTCTTCCAATAGGGGGTGGAAAATGAGAGAATCATATTAGGCTCCCATACCATATCAAAGCTATCTTCCTAAAAACTTTAATAAGGAAACACAATGCTAGGAAAGGCTCCACAAGAAATCAAGTTGTGTTATGCTCTAGGTGGCCTTGAATTTTTACTTTCAAGCTTAATAGGGATTAACAAGTTGTGTTATACCAAACACCTATGAACAAGGAAAGACTCCATAGGAAAGAAAGGTGTGTTATGCTTGGTGACCTTTATTAGGGTTTGAGCTTCACAAGGTTAGCAAGTTGTGTTATGCCAAACACTTATGAACATTACATATATAGGTTTTTGTTCAAAGGGGATCTTGCTTTGTTCATGTAAGGTATTCTTATGGATCATCGTGCCTAATGTCTCCAAGAGAGGATGAGTCAAGAGTAAAAGATTCACAACCTAGGGAATGTAGTGTGTCAAATCACCACTAAGAGGAAAGCTATACACTATGAAATATTGCACTCTTGGAGGACATCAAACCTAATGACACCACCAAGAAAATGATGCATCACAAAGAAAAAAGAAAATCACACCATGAAATATGAAAAATGTTGAAAGATATCATTGATGTATGCCCCCACTTTAAAGCGATGTCTAACACCATTGTTGTGAGAAATTTCTTTAAAGTAGCCAATGTTTATTCCTAAGACATGAGAGCTTCCTCAGAAAGCCCTATGCCAAGTCATGTGTTTTGTAAATAAAGCTACGCCTTGAAAAAGGAGGGAGGGGTTTCCCCCAAAAATAGATAAGGGATCTATGCATTCGAGGTCAGTATATCTTTGCTACAATGTTGTTATAGAGCTTGGAAATGTCATCATTCCCCAAACACTCATAGAACTAGAAGAATGACACAAAAAGAGTGAAAACAAAGGAAAATCCTTCTGAGCCAACATGGAAGAGACCTAAATGTCTCGATGCCTTGCGTTATCCCCAGAAGGAAAACACAAGACAAATGAAAAAGGTAAAATGTTTACAACAAAGAGATACATCAAATGAACATTATGGGGGATCACATTACGTGCATGCAATCACATAAAGAAACATGAAAAAGAAACAAATAAAAATAATAGTAAGGCACATGCGAGTCAACCTATAGTAGGTCATCTGCATCCCAATCTTGATCAGTGGATGCAGAAGGAAGACAACTTGCCAAACTAGGATAAGGCTATCTAACTCCTTGCCCCCACTAAGTTCAAGAAAGGATGAACATGTATAGATAAGTGATGAGAATGAGTTCCTTGTGATAAAGAGAATGATTTGGGTATGTGTAGGATCATGATGGGCCAAAAAGTGGCAATATGATGGGTATGTGGCTAATGACTATTTTTTTACCCAAAATTGATGAAACAAAAATGATTTTTAAAGGAGATTCTCAACTTTCCACTAATATAAATTATGCTTTAATTTGAGTTTAATAAGTAATTATTATTCATTTTCTATTCAAATTATGACTAAAGTCCCTATTGAAAGGCTGATTGAAAATCATCTATAGCTTTCAAACGGTATCACATTTTTTGAATCCAAAACATGCATCACATTCTATGCTTCGCATACTATAGGATTAAAAAAAGAAAAAATGAATTTCATGAATTTTTGACCAAGTTAAAGTGGTTAGACATACGACTTTTTATATTTTTTAAAAATTTGTAATAAAAAATTCATAATTAATTATTTACTTGGAAAAAAATTATAAAAAAATATGCATCACATCAAGCATGAGTCCTCTACTTATATCTAAAATATTATAAAAAATAATTATCATTTTATTGTGCTTAGGGTGGTCAGACAGGCACCTACTTCTTATTTTTTTTCACTGAAATTTAAGTACCAACTTGCATTGGAAATCTCAAATTTTCACCAAATAGTTTTTTTTTAAACATACCTAGTAGTTTAGAAACTACATTCAATTTACTGATTCCTGATGCTTACACATTTTTGAAATAATATAGATAACTTATTCAAATTTTAAAGTCAAGTTTTTCTAACTTTGATTTTTCTAAAATTTTTGCCACTTAAGGGCCTATTTTTTCCATGATGATCCTGCACATACCCATTTACAATGAATGTATAACATGTAATATTGAGCATACTAGGATTTTACAACCATTACATGGCAAGGAGCAATGGGAATGCTTTTCTAGCTAAGTTTTGATTCTTAGAGAGTGAAAACTTCTTCAATACTTTCTTTAAAGGTTTCACAATTGTCGATGTGATGGACAAAGAATCTATGATAAAAGAAATATGGTTCATTATTATTAGTTTGTATTTTGGTTAAGTTTGTACATTTATGTCATAACCCAATTTTTATTGCATTTAAATTATAATATGATAAATTGAATTATTGAGGAAATTCAATATGTTGAATGAAAATTTTGATATTTTTGAAATGTTTGAAATAAGTTGACTTTATTTTTGACTATGTGATCTTTTGAACAATATTATACTTTATCATGATTGAACATTACTAATGAACTATGTAAGTGCAAGTGTTTGCAAATGCAGGAAATGGGTTGAAGGATGAGAACACAATTGAGGTAGGATTGTTTAGCTAGATTGAATAGTAAGCTTGATGGAACCTGGGTGCACACACCACAAAATGGCATGATGTATGCATTTGAAATTTCATACAGGAGATTATATTAATCTGATTTGAATGATTCAATGATTGAAAAAAGGTAGGCTTGTGGAATGATACACATTTGAGTTCTTATTTAATTTTCTATTTTGATCTCGTGTTTTCAAACATTTGAAAGAAAAAGAGAGAATGGTTAAACACATATATGTATGTATGTATTTAAAAAAGCTTACTTGAAGGATAAGAAAATAACTTCATTTAGAAGCCATTAATTGAGTAAATAAAAGTCCATTCTTATTTAAATAGTGATATACATATATGTATATATAAACATAT
The DNA here is from genome assembly GCA_007258455.2 of Sequoia sempervirens. Taxonomy (NCBI): domain Eukaryota; kingdom Viridiplantae; phylum Streptophyta; class Pinopsida; order Cupressales; family Cupressaceae; genus Sequoia; species Sequoia sempervirens. The sequence continues at coordinate 66,456,649 of VDFB02379711.1, forward strand.
ATGTATATATACATATATGTATATATATACATATATGTATATGCATATATATATATATATATATATATATATATATATATATATATATATATATATATATATATATATATATATATATATATATATATATGTTTATGTATATGCATATATATATATATATATGTTTATGTATATGCATATATATATATATAAAGGTGCAATTGCTAGTATATAAGATTTTGAGGTAACTATCCTTGAAAGAAGAATAATTGAAGAAACTTAGATAATGATTAACAAAATATCTTTTCTGATAGACATTATTGCTGATTTCAAACAAAAAGCTAAAAGGAGATAATATGGGAAGAGTGGCCTACTAACTTATTGAAAGCAAGATATTTGAATGTGTAAGTGGGAGTCTAGTTAATGGAAATTATGATATGAGACGACCCCTTTAGTGGAGTGCACAGGAAAGAAGGAAAGTTACCATTTTGGAGAAATAGAATCAAAGCTAGAACTAGAGGAGAATGGGCTAGGATGATGAGCATTGAGGAAAAAAGGTAGGAAAAATCTGAGGGAAAATCCACAAAATTAGAGGTAATTGATGGTTTTGTTTTGAAAATGCTTCAATTTCTAGTATAGCTTATTCAAAAGCTTGTATGATTTGTTTATTTTTTTGATTCCATTTGAATTGGTGTAAAACCATTTGATGATCTTCTATATGCAAATCTATTCAAATGATTTTGTTATATCTTTTGTTATGTGGAAAGGTCATGTTGGCCATTCCTTGCTTGCACATGCTTTGTGCATGCTCTTCTAACAACATGAAAGCTGATTATTTTATATTTTGCAAGTTATATGTTGTTGCCATTATTAATTTATCTCTTGCATGTGTTAATTCTTAACCATTCACATGGCTAATTGGGTGAAACTGATAGCTTGAAAGTTTGGAATGTAATGATTCTTAAATCATTTATCGTTCCCTCTAAGGAAGGAAAAAATCCTCCACTATTATCTTTCATCTTATACCATCCATTGTGTGACAAAACCCTATGTTATGTCACACCATATGGGTGTGAGAACCATTGTAACCATTCTTGGAATGATGGAAAACACTGTTTTCAACCTTGTTGCCTTGTTCACAGAAAATGATGGTGGAGCATTGTTTCATTCTATTTTTATTAGTTGTTATTATTCCATGTTGTTGTGTTATTATTCCATGACGCCTCATTCACCATGAACGATGGTCGAACGATTATATCGTTCCATTTTTTTGTTATGTCAACATGATCTTTATGATCAATTAACAATATACCATTTTTATACATATTTCTTCATTCATCAGAATGATTCCCATTATCGTTGCTTTCATGCGATGCTCACAATGTTTGTTTTCACTAGTCCTTATTGCATGCACAGTATCTTTCCTTAAGAGTGATACTTAGATTGTTTCATTGCATGAATTCCACAGAGGTCAATGATCAGCAAGCATAGGTTTCGGCCTTAGATGATATTAACAATAAAACAAAAAATTTGTTCGATTGTTAGTTGTTCTTTAGAATAACGGTGGCTTGAATATATATATCTTATAACTATCACCATTAGAAGCACAGTTTTCTCCATAACCTGAACAATAATAAAATTATTCTAGATTTGTATGTTTATTTTGGTTCTAAAATGACAAGCATGTCATTCGATTATTTTATTTCACAAAAAGATACTAGTGTTTTTCAAATATTTGAATATCCAAAATGATAGAAACATTGATCATTTATATGTTGTACTAGTTAACTTGGAACTATTAATGAGATACATTAGCACAGTAACTTGTAAACTTCTGCAAACAACATGGTTTTGAAACAAATGCCGTACCAATATGTAGTAACTGTTTCAAACATAATTGTTCTTCTTCCTTTGAAAATGACATTTTACATCTTGTATATAGTCAAATGATATGACAATCTATAGCATTATTTTGAATCAAATCAATCTTTTGTAATAGTTTTTATTTCAGAATGTATGCACAAATATAATAACTTAAGTTGGCACATATATGTGTATGCACATAGACCTTCATCTATGTACATACACATAATTGTGGCATACCTTCTTTTGTTACTCATTTAATTAATTTTTAATGAATATTGAATTATGTTGAATGTAATCATGTGACTTGTGTATGAATTGAATGGATAATGTATTGAACAGATCCACTTGACTTTTTTTCTAAATTTATTTAAGTTGAAGGATTAAGTAGACTAAATTATTTTCCATAGATATGTGTGAATAATATTCTCTTTGTTAGTAGAACACCAACACCTAAGTAGACTAGAGCACCTCATGGTAGATGCTACTAGAGGGTAGATAGTTGCTAAGGAATAAAATTTTGATGTTGAAAGTTACCTTCCAAGATGGGTGCCGAAATGGAGTACAGAGGGTATAGGTTTTTCTTTATCCAAAACCTATATTTTTTTGTTGCAACTAAATTTTATGCTTGGCCAAGCAATTAACCCATTATGTATGTATGGACTTATATGTGATGAATCTCTACCATTCCTAGCATAGATCTTGCATTTTTCTAATCATTGATAGAGATGCATGTTGATGTTTAGGCACATACTATATTCCACCTTGCATATTGTTCTCTTACTAAACTTTCTATGCAGGGTCGAGCATTCTTCGAGTAGGAAGAATTATGGGGAAGCATAAGCTTCATGGTTGGGTGGTAAAGCACTTCAACTATGCTCTCATCCATTAATGGAGGTGAGTTTCAAGAGGAAACCTTGGATGTTTTCATGATTATCAAAGGATTATAATGTAACCTTGATGTAACTTGTATATTGTATTGTCTTTGTGGCCCATTGAGCCAATTCAACTTGGATATTATAATTGACATTTGGAAATTAACATTCAGTGTGACCCATATTTTAATTAGACATGTGTTGCTATGATTGAAAATAGTCACCTTGGTTATGTCTTATTAAAATTTAATATTCATAATATCATTTGTAATTAATATTTAAGTAGTAACTAGAATGGGTTATTACATTTGGTATCAGAGTTTAGGGTTCAGCTCTAGGGCTTTTGAGTCCATAATATCCATGACTTGGGGATAGTTGACCCTTTGACCAAAATTGAGTTATCCTAATGATTGACCAAACTTAGATTGAATGCAGGTATGGGAAGGTCTAAGCTAGGAAGAAAGAAAGACAAGACCATTAGGACCTTGAACAATAAAGTCATAGTGGAAGAAAACACCAAGACTGAGGTTCAACCTAAGATTCTTGATGATGAGACTCTAGCTCAAGACCTCACTCAACTTAAGTTGGAGAGGGGCAAGAAGATTGGGGAGTCAAAGAAAACTCCTAAGATTAAGAAGCTTTCTGCAATCAGAGATTGGCCTCTAGGGTATGGACCAAACACACCCTTATTAATTAAGGAGGAAAAGGATAACCTTTGTGCTCAACCCTCCTCTTTTGAGAAAATTGATGTAAATTTTGATGAGGACCCAGAGGAGTGTCCTATCTCTAAGAATGAGAAAATTGACTAATGTAAAACAAAGAAGCTTTTGTAAATAAGGGCCTATTTATCCACACTTAATATAAATAAAACAAGATATTTGTTTGATGTGTTTAAGTGAAGAACTAAAAAATATTATTTATTATGAATGAATGTGTATGTATTTGATGAATGAGTGATATATGCATGTGTATGCAATGTTATGTGAATAAGAACTTTTACTTGTAGAACCCAGTGTTAAGTTATGGTAGATGTGAAATGTGATGCAGGTCGGGTGTGAGTCAGTATGGTGATCACCAGAAAAGAGACGGGTAGTAGTGGGTCAAACAATGGACCAAACAAAAGGTTGGATCAAATTCTAGAACTTCTAGACAGGAGGATCATATGGACCACATAGAATATGAGGTTCAAGTGGTATGTGAGGACCAGAATAATAGGAATGTGGAAGTCAATCAGGGAGAAGGTGGTCTAGGAGAAGGCCCTCGAGGTTGAATTGAGGAAGAACTAGGAAATGATCTCAAAAGAGTAGCACCACCTAAGTTTGATGGTAAGCCCATCAAAGCGGGAGCTAAGGCGTGGATTATTGAGATGGAGAAATGTTTTGGACTCTGTAACTTATCCAATCAGACTAAGGCTATGTCAGCTATGTATCAACTTTAAAGAGAAGCAACTACTTTGTGGGATAATGAAAATACCAAAAGGAATCTTCAACCTAGTGAGATTACTTGGGAACTCTTCGTCCAATATTTTAGGAAGACATGGTTACCAGAACTCTTTTTCAACAAGGTGAAAAAATTCCAAAACTTGACTCAGGGTAGCATGACTATGACCCAATACTAGGAAATTTCACCAATCTACTAAAGTACATACCCCGGTATCAAGGAGACAAACATTTCCATATCTGAAATTTCATATTGGGACATAGAACCCACATTGGAGAAAAATTATTCATGCATGACCCTCTCACCATGAACAAAGTCTTCCTAAAGGCCACCAAATAGGAGTAGAATTTGTAGTAGTTATCCAACTTCCATAACAATTCAAATCCCAAGTCACAATTTGGGAACAAGAAGTTTCAGAAAGGAGACAAGAACCACTAAATCTGTAATATCAAGAGGGGAAGTGAGTCACAGGAGAAAGGTGAAGATGACAATGGTGGAAAGATCAAGAAGGAAAATTAAAAAAAAGGAGAGATGAGAAAAAGTAGAAGGGCTTCAAAGGGGACAAGCTAGGAGGTCACAAAGGGCCTCAAATGGGTGCTACACTTGTGGAGGTGATCATTATGAATCTAATTGTCCACAGTGGTTGAAGTTATGAAGGGAAGGAAACTATCAGCAACTTTAGCATCATCAAATCCATGCTGCAATGGATAATAAGTAGGTAGAGTATCGTGCGCTTCACCAATACAGTTGATGGGTAAGCTCTATGGGAAAATCATCGCTATTTTAATTGATTTCGAAGCTACTAAATGTTTCATAGACCCTAGAGTAATATCCAAGATACCTATTTGACTTGGATACATGTAAAACTCATGGACAATCTAGTATGGAAACCGAGCAAAGTAGAGGGTAGACACCTATCTCTTTTGCAGTGAGTTAGAGTTTTGAACCTTCCAAACCTAGGTCAACCTGTATGTGGCACCCTTAGGCTCATATAATGTAATTTTGGAGATAAATTAGTTAACTGAGCATAAGTCTATAATGAACTATGAGGATAAGGTAGTTAGTTATCTAGATGATTATGGGAACCCAAAAAGTTAGATCTAAAAAAAAAAAATCTAAATTAACAAAAGCAAAAATCTAACTTAAAATAAAAAATCAAGAACTAAATTAATACTAAAGCTAAAATCAAAACTAAGAACTAAAAATAAAAAACCAAATTAATATTAAAACCAATCTAAAAAATATATATCACTGTTCCAATTGCAGGATTAGTTCCAAAAAAGAATGACTATGATTGTAGGATTAGTTCAAAAATGACAGGATTGCAGAATAATTGACATGATTGCATGATAAATAGAATGACGTGATTGCAAATTATGACAACGAATTGTGTTGGGAATGAATTTATTGAATCAACTTTTAGAAACTTATAATTTTGTAGATTGAATGCCTCAAGAGAACGCCTCAAAGAGAAATTCCTTAGGCCATTTGCTGGAGAAATTCTATGAAAGGTTTTCTGAGGACTTTGGTGTTGCTTAGATTGTACACCTAACTTGCAAGAGTGTCCCTCATTTAGAAATTGATGTGAAATAGAAATTTTTGCTAGTCTGTGCCACCAATAGCTTCTTTGCTGGAGATAATGAAGGATATTTGAATTTTAGACACCTTTACAGAGATCATGCAAAGAGGTTAAGGTAGATCAGACTTGAAAAGAGATTTCAATTTCCCTCTAGAATTTTATGCCTTTAGAGCCTACTCATAGTAGAGAAGACGTTTGAATGGAAGAATCCACACACTTTGAAATAGTGGTGAAATGGAACTGCCTTACAACAGAGGATTGCTGAGGAAACATTGACCACCATGCATAATTAGATTTCCATCAACTGGTAGTCATTAAAATTGCAGATACGTGGGGAAAAAATGAAAGATAAAGCCCAAATCATAATCTAAATAGGAAATGCACATTTGTAACAAGTATCTATGTTTCTAATAAAATATCTACCTCTCTTCATGCAAATAGAGGTCATAAAAAGCAGGATTCAATTGTCCACTCAGTAGTATGTAGACATGCATGCGAAATAGGGAATCATAAACACAACAAGTTGAATTTGTTCTTACAAAATTGAATAATCAAAATATTTCTTATTCAAATACATCTATTTGCATCCATTAATGTAGTGCCTAGCATGTATATTATAAATTTTCCAAAATGTTTCTGTCATATTATAACCATCCCATTCGCCTAAAATAAATGCAAATTATTACGTTAATTAACTGAATGAAATGATCAACAAAAATAGAAGTGATTAGAAACACAAAATGGATTGACTAAAAATCTTTAGAACTTTCGATCCAATTGCAACATGGATTCACTGAAAAAATTTAGAAACTTTTAATCCAAATTGTGATTAAATAGAAAAATTCATGTCAAAAGTTAACCCATTATAAAATTTCGCAAATTCACGTCAGGTTCACCATATGTATGATGCTAAAAATGGAAAACTAATTGAATTCACAAATGAGAATCAACCTGCATTCAACATCATTCCAATAGAGCTTTTCCAAAATGAAAACACAATGTAGAAATGAAATACTAATTCTAAGAAATCAAGGAAAATGCATTCAAAAGGAAAGATAACTCCATTGTCATCCTATCTACAATATCTTGTCTTTGCTCTCAATTTTTTGTAGCAAAAGCACAAGAGGTGATGCAGAATCGGATTTGAGAATTATGTAACCAGAGTTGTGTGTTGAAAAGTGAGGAGGAAGCATGCTTTTATAGATGAATTCACAGGGTGAATCCAAGTTATGAAAGAAATGTGGGACAAATGATTGAAGTGGGAAAAATGCATGCAAAAGGGTAAATAGATGAAATGGATAAATTAATGATGAATATGTGCAATATTTTAATGAATTGGATTAATGCATGATTATGAAAATGGTTAAAGTGAAATGGATTAATGATTTATGCAAATATGCAAATGAACGAAGGATTATGGATAAATGATATAATATTTTAATGATTAATGGACGAATAATATTTTAATGACTATAGATTTATAAATGATTTATTGAGAGAGATGGATATTTAAAAAATGATTATGCCTGAAATATGAATATGAAATTGAAATATGAATATGAAATTAATTATATATAAAATGGATAATGGATTTATGACTATGGAAATATGATTTAATGTATGAATATAATGATTATGGATTAATGATTAATGAAATGGATGATTTAATGATTGTGCAAATATATTTAAATGAAATGAATTAATGAACTATGTCGAGGGGTAAATGATTATGCAAATGTATTTAGTGAAATATGTGATGGATAAAAATGATTATGAGGACATTTTTATGCGTCTACACTTATTATGATGATGATACTACAAATGAGATGAATTAATATGATTAGAATAAAAAATTTATACTATCCTAAATGACTTAAATTATGATGCAATGTATGTGAGATGGATGATGTTTCCTATTATGATGATATGCCATGATTATGCAAGATGTTTATGTTTTGTGGATCCAGGATGGATGTATTCCTATTTTGGTGAGTGTCATGATACCATGTTAGTATGAGGAGAAGATATAAGAATGAGAGGGATCAACCCTTGATTTTGAGAAGATGCAAAAGTCCAAAAAATCCATGAGTCATCGAGACTTTATTAGATATGTTGATGAGTGATGATGATGATTTTCTTATCTAGGGATTGGGACACATACAACACAACTTTCCCTATGTTTGATAACACACATAGACACAATACATCAAGGTATAGACAACTAGGATGGTGTGGTATCTAGTGCGATGGAATTTGACTTATCAAACATATAGAAGTATCCTTGTTTACACCTGACATACAAAACCTTGTTAGGATGTACTTCAGACATTTCAAACACCTCGGACCAAACACAAAAAAGGAAAAAAATCCTAATGTGATAGTCAATGAGACATCCAAAACATCCTCCCTACACACCTAACAAAGCAAGTATCACCAAGGTTATATTACAAGAATATCCAACAAGCACAATAGACAAAAGATAATAATCAATGCCCTAGTCCTTTCTCTCTAAATATTTTAGATAGACATCATCAAGAGGTCACGGGAATAGGTACAATAAGATAAATCATAAGAAAAGATCAAGTAAACAAACAAGCTAATGTTTTTCATACCTATAGCCAAGACTAACTATGGTGATGCCTCATGTTGATTTCCATTGTAGGAAAGATGTATCCTAGGACATGATGTTATCAAATGATTTTGAGACTAATGGAATGATGGGCTATTGGTACCAAGAGTTAACAAACTTTTTGACCTACTAACCTAGACTTAAGACCTTTGCTTTTCAGTTTTCCATACTTGTTTTTTATTGTTTTTCCAACGATTGAAGATGATGATTGATTTATTGTGAGTGGATGTTTATTGCAAGTGAACATGAAATGGGATGGATGATTTTGGGTTTTTTGAATTTTTTTGGTATTTTGAAATGTTTTGAGGTTGTTTTGGGATTTTAAGATGTTTTACAAATGTTTTGATTTTCCAATTTTCCAATGTTTTTGTGTTTGTTAAGATTTTTACCAAGAACCTAACCTGAGGACCTATCCTAGGGGCCTCAAGGGCTGATCAAAGATTAGCCTTACCTATGTTATATAGGCAAAGACCACGTAGTTTGACTAACACAAACTCATTTATTGATGAAGCATGAACAATTAGACTTCCATTTTATTATGGTGGACACCTAAAGGACCTAACCTAGGGGCCTCAAGGGCTAATCAAAGATTACCCTTACCTACATTATATATGCAGAGACCAAATAATTCGACTAACATAGACTCATTTATTGATGAAGCATGAACAATTAGACTTCTAGTTTATTATGGTGGACACCTAAAGGACCTAGCCTAGGGGCCTCGAGGGTTGATCAAAGATTAACCTTTCCTACGTTATACATGTAGAAGCCTCGTAGTTTGACATGATGACTATGTTTTTGATTTTTCTATTTTTGAGCTATTTTTGGATTTCTGATATGTTTTGGATGTTTTTGGATTTTCTTGATTTTATGAATATTTTTTGATTTTTTGATTTTATGGAAAATTTCAAGGATATGCATGAATCTGATCTGATGTAGGTATGGGGACATGCCCCCAATGTGATGCGATAGACTACACCAATATAGGTAGGACAAACTAATATTAGGAATATGCCAAGTAGTACTATACAGGAACATGATACTTACACAAAATCAAGCTATGATGCAAATGCAGTTGGGTGATGGAAAGCGATGGAAGGTAACAGAAGGCGATGTGAAACAAGCCAATGAATTGATGGTGGATGGAAAGTGCTTGTTTACACAAGGTGCCTGATTTCCAAGTTTTCACCAAGGTACTTACCCAAAGTGCCACCGAAGTGGTTTTCACTAGAGGGATTTTTTTTTTCCTTTACTATTTTCAATCCATTTTTTGATTTTTTTGGATTTTATCATTTCTTTATTTTTTTGTATTTTGGATTTATAACTTGCAAGCTCAGGAATAATTTTTTTTTGAGATGGGAGCTATTGGTGGGCTCCGGAAGAGGCTCACCTTCTGGTGTGGATAACTGATATGCCCCTGACTTGTAGCTTGTTGTGATGATGAAGGGTCCCAACCAATTAGGTTCAAAACTTACCTTTGTCATCTAGATTTACACATTCTTTGATTTTCTTGTTATAGCTCCTTTTCGAGATGGTTCTGATAAACCTATAGTTAGTTCAAAGTATCCATGCACCGCTCATCTAGTAATTCTAGCTCATTCAATCGTGACACCGATACTCCCTCAATGATAATATTATGCAATGATATTCTCAAGGATGAGCTCAACCTCAATGGGAAATATGGATTTTGATCCATAGACCAAGGAGAAAGGGGTTGCACCTATAGGTGTGCAAATTTTAGTTTGGTAGGCCCATAAGGCAGGGTTTAGTTGTAGGTGCCAGTCACGACCAACTTCATTGACCATTTTATTTAGGATTTTTAGAATGGTCATGTTGGAAGCATCAATTTGGATGTCACCCTAGGGGTAGTATGACGTGGAGAAGTGATGTTGGATATTAAATCTTTGTCATAGCTCATGAACATCCAAGTTTTTGAAGGGTGATTCATTATCGGAGATAAGGACTTGTGGAACACTGTAACGATAAATGAGGAATTCAAGATGAATTCAAAGATCTATTTCCCTATGATATAGGTCATCGGGATGGATTCTACCCACTTTGTGAAGTATTCTATGGTGGTGATAATGAGCATATGCCCATTAGATGAGGTAGGTGTGATTTTCCTGATGAGGTTGATCCCCCACTATGAGAGGGCTAAGGTGTGGTGATTGGTTGGAGCTCCTAAGCTAGTGCATGGATGAGGTCCCCATGTTTTTGGCATTGCAGACATTGTCATACATAGTTGTGAGATTCTTTCTCCATAGTAGGCTAGTAGTACCTATTGATGATGATGTCACTTGTAGCAATAGTGCAAATAAAATCCTCACAGGAAAATTGTGAAGAACCTATTGTTGCTAATTTTTGCTTCCCGCATAAATTAGTATAACTTAGAGGGGAATTATTTATTGGGATACAAATTTTTGTGTCTGATTATACCATAAACCTTTGATTTCAAAAGAAAGAGTATTTAAGGATTGTTTGGCTAAAAGTATTCAACAATTCTAATCAACTGATGAACAATCCTTGCAAAGAAAATGATAAATAGGGTTTCATTTGGAAAGCAAAGAATCGGATTGAATCAATCATCTACAGTGATTGTTTCTGCTAGGAGTATTGCAGGTTTAAGAGTAGAAATAAGCCTCATGTTGATTACATAACACATGTTTTAAGAAGTTGCAATGTATTTCAGATTATGTAAATGGATTAAATTCAGAAAAACACATAACTCATTACATATTTTGAACATTAATTTATTGAGAAAAATGTTTTGTAATCCCACACAAGTCATGGGAGTAGCCTGACTTTATTTCATAATCAAATGATGAATTCAAGAAAAATGCATATCACACAACTAAAAATAATGTAACAATAGGGTGAGAAGGTGATTTGTCATTGCCTAGAATGATGAATCATTGTCATAGTTGTGTTGATCTTGTTTCAGATCCAGTATCAAGTTCAACTCTAGCTCCAAAGTATACCTACAAAATTGTGAAGAGTGATGTTAGAGAAATGAGGAATCACATTCCACCTTATCCCTACATTACCAACATAAATGAAATTTACATTCTATCATGCATTCGCCAGATGATTAACTTTGAAAAAGAAGAGCATCAAAAGGAACCATTGAATCTATCATTTTTACTAACTAGTTTGTGTCATGTCCAGAAATAGGAAACGTAATGTTGTTGATTATCAGATTACATAATGAGTGGGGTTAAATGTGGCTTCCACAAGGGTGGAGCCCAACTCATTTTTTTTATGCAATAAAATTTGCAATACTCAGTCATTAAAAGAAAGATAATGAATCTTTTTAGACTTCAAGTAAAAAAGCATACATGCCAAAGTTCATATATTTCTATGCATAAAGAATACAAAGACTTTTGTATGCATGTTTGTAGTAGAGAATTCCATCTCAATATCTGAAGAGCAAGGAACAAATAAATCAATTAAGTAAAGAGTAAGAATCAAATACAAAATCAAAATGTTTACATTGTCTAAATTCAAGATTTTACTAGTCATTATTTAATCATCTACTACAACAGTTAAGAGATATTACATAAATACAAATGAAGGATCAAATCAACTTAGCCATCAAAAGCTCAGATAATACATTTTTTTTAGATTCAGAGGTCAGCATTGTTTCATTTACAAAAATCTCTGCAATATGCTATCAAAGAATTCAGAGATAAATTAGAAAATCTCCACCTTGAATATTAAGAAAGAGAAGGCGTCTATGAAGGAATTTCAGGAAAAAGTGTCACTTATTCATGCAATAGAAAGATAATTATTTATTCATCTTCAAAGCATAGGAAAATTATTAGCAAAATTCAATGTTTATTGCTTATATTGGGTGAAGTGCTATAGGAATGGCCGTAAACAAATCATATTTTGCTGGAAAATGTTATATTGCTGGAAATTTCTTTCTCAAAGTTTTGAAATAGACTTTCAATGGTGGCTACTAAAATTCCAAAAGCCGTGAGATCCTTTGATACCAGAGGAATAGAAGCACATGGTCACAACCCTTCAAATACAGAGATAGGAGAAGTGCAGATTAAATAACACAACAAAACTTGTGGCCTCTCTTTGGAAGTTCACAAAAAAAAATTTGAAGGAAAATACACACAATGATGTAGAGAAGGCTTGACCATGGGAAGCCAAAACAGAAAAACTATAATAAGCAAAAGTCATGAGATATAGATGGGAGAAATGATGAATCCTTTCACAATAAAGAAGAAGATCCAACATTCTGTATACAAAAGAAACTCTTGTAATGTGAAAAATCTAGCATAGATCTCATATAGAAAACTCCAGAAGGCTCGAATCATTACTCTCCATGGCAGTGCCCAGAATGATGAGAGAAATAAAAAACAATAGAAAACATAAACGCATGAAGGGAATACAGTAAGGCCACGACTAGAAAATCTCAAAATGCTTTGTAAAATGGAGATTAACCTATGAAAATGCAACAATACATAACTTACCTTCAGATTTATGCTTCAAGACTTCCAAGATCTACAAAGAAATGACACCAAAGACAGATATTTCCAGCTTAGAAGGCTCGAATCAAGGTTCCTCATGGTGGCAGCCTCCTCCTCCAACAGCGTGAGGTTTCTAGAAGGGAAAGAATAAGTGAAAATGAGATATTTTCCTTTCTTTTAGGTTTTGACTAACCCTAAATAAAATTCATTGGGAGAGAGAAAGGATTTTTCCTTTAGTTTTTTAGAAAAAAACTTAATGCATAGTGTGTGTCATGGCATGCTAAAAGACTTTGGAGGTGTTTTAGAGTTTTTAGAAAAACTTCTAAGACTTAATAAAGTCTTTTCATCTTTTCATCTTTTATTATTTTATTTTTTGCATACATTTCAAAATTGTAAAGCTTGTATTTAAAATGATGATTATAAATCATTTAAATAAAAGTTATTTTAAAATGCAAAATAGAGAATTTATATATAATTTTCAAATGATGACTTTATTATTTGCATCTATTTCAAATGTAAATCTTTATTTTCTAAGTGATAGTTATAAATCACTTCTAAAAATAAATGATATTTCAAATGCAAGATAATGTGCCTTCATTATATGGTCAAAGAGAGTCAAATAAATCTTTTAAAGCTTTGCATAGATTTTGGAGATGATTCAGAGATTCGTGCCAACATGTTGGAGATAAATCGGGAATTTGGAGTCCTAAATCAGGAGTTCTACTTCAATTTTGAGTTCCATTTTATTGAAGATCAATCAAGGAGTGATTTGAGGCATATGATAGCTTGTTACATTCAGTTTTGAGCCTAATTTGGAGGGGTTTCCATTTGCATACGGCTCACCAAGTTGTTCAAACTTTGACAACTCTTGCTGGAGTTGGTTGGCAATTGCATGCCTTATTTGGAGAAGATTGACAACACATGAGATTTTGGAGCCAAAATTCAAATTTGAATTTTTAGAGCCTTTTCTATAAGTTCCTCTCTTCTTTCATTATTGTAGTTAGTTCTTGGTTTGGAGATTGTTGTGAGAGCATTGTTCACACTTTGTAACTCATTTTCCTTAATGAGATTTATAGTCTTTTGGAGCATATTTCTGCCTTTGTAATACATATACTCATTTTTTTCTCAATAGAAAGTCATTTCCTTCATCTTTTTTCTTTGCTATTTTAGTATTGGTTGTGAATTGCATGATAAAGTTTTTGTATTATCCTTTATTTTATCATATTCCTTCAATGTTGGATGCAAAGAATGTTATGTCATAGTGCAAGTTCATGTTAGTGATCTCTTTCTATTGCATTTATATTTGTGAAAACATCATTTTTTTCCTTATGTTTAAGCATTAGAACAATCAAAACCTTACATAGAATCATTTTTGCAAACATAAATCTCTATGTTGTGAGATTGTTTAGCTTTATTGAGTTTTTGGTGAGTTTCAACAGCTTTGTCAAAACTTTACCTTTGGTGTACCACCTTTTAGTGATAGGTTCTAATTTCCAAGTTATCTAAAGGGGAACCAGCCCATAATCTGGAGATCCACTTCATTCCCAAGTCACCCACAACCTTGAAGTGTTCCCATGTGTCAATAGGTTTTTGAAGTTTGTAGCTTAGCAAGGGAGCAAACCTTATTTGACAAAACCTATCTTTACTTGAAATACTGAACCAAGGAAACCGAAGGAGTCCATGTAATAGGAAAAGGTTGACATAGCTTAATCCCAAGGCTCTGGTAGTCAAGTCTTGACCATACTAGGTTTGCTTTAGGGTATTATGTGATATTTTTGTTAATCTCAAGGGGCCTATAGTCATCTCCAGTTTCATTAAGAATCATATGCATTAGATATAACATTTCCAGTTCAATCATAAAAAAATCTCATGAAATCAAAATATTTGCAATAATATTTCATGAACATCAACAATTTTGCTATCACTTAAGTAGATTTAGCTTTAAGCATTCAACAATTTCATAGAAATGAAATATTTTCAATAAATTTCCATTCATTCATCTATTTTTTTGGAAAATTTTCTAAAATTTAAACATCTAATCTAAAACAAACCATTAAAATTACTAAAAAAATAAAATTTCTCCTGATTATTCTCCACGCATGCCCCAAGATTTAATCAAATCAAAGAAAACCACTTTATACTTCACCAAATTATTTCACAGCTATGCATAAAACGATGTGAGCTTTTAAAGAGAGGGGTTTTAGTTTGGACATTGAGTAGGTTTTGTATGCACCCTTAAATGGTGCAACATACATTCTTCTTCGGTTGAACTAACAAAACTAGCTACAAAGATACATGAGATAGGTAGCTATCAAATTGGCTTCGATGTTGATTAAGTTATATGTGCATACAAGTTTTTAGTCTGGAATGATTCAGAAAATAGGAAAAGAGAACAAAACTTAAAGAAGTTTTGGCTCATCCGACATCCACAAATTTTAAACTTAACTCAAAAAAGAGTACCCATGGCCTTTTATAGAAGTAAGACACAAGTAGGATAAGACAAATACATGAGAGAAAATCCAAGGGATGAATCACATCAAGGCAAGTAGAATGTGGTGACTGGTAAGAGAATTGTAAATAAAGTCAATGAAGGTTAGCCTCCATCTACACGTTGAAGTCCTTTGGGTTTTTCATCTTTTTTATTATTTTCACCAAGAAAATAACTTGAATCAAGGTAGTGTGTAGGAATTTTCCCATATATTTAGAATGATTTCTTTATCATCCTATTCTTACACTTTGGTTCTACCTCGGGCTTTCTACTATCAGGAATGAACTTCCTTGGAGGTTGGCACTTTCTATCGCCATATGTGAAATACCGGGATCCTTGGTATTCTTATGGATTCAAGCCCCTCTACATATAACTTCCTAAAATATGTAGCCCGATCTGGATATGATTCTATCCGTGATTCAAATTTTCCTGACCATCCATACCTGAACTCTAAATCGCAATTTGCTTCTCCTACAAAAATTCCACCTATTAAATCCCTTTTAAAAAAACATTTATAAAATATCATGTAAATAAAGCCATCATTAATTCATTATCATATAAATCCATCATAAATAACAAGCTTTCAAGAAAATGTCGTATTCTTGTGTAATTGTCCTTTTATACCAAGTTACTAGACTATCAGACTTCTTAGATAACCTTAAAATTTTAAAACTTTTCTTTGCACCTCTGCCTGATACCTAGTATTTGATATTCAACTTTACCCATGATTTTCCTGAACTTTTCTTTTACTAGAACTTCCATTTTCACTAGACCTCAACTCTTAGACTAAGACATTTTGCTTTACCTTTTACATTACCTTTGCATTTCTAGAATTCTTAGTTCTCAGTATCCGACACCTAGAATACTTGGATTACAAAGTACTCTTTCAAAAAATATCTCTTTGCTTTTCACTTTCAATGACCTTTCTAACTAGCCAACACCTAGGCCATAAGCATTAGTTTTCACTTGGGGTCCCCAAGTCTTACAATCTTGGGGTGTGTTGTGAGAGCACACAACAACTTGCAACCAATAAAACCAAATTTAAACCAAAACTCGAGATTAAATCACCAATCGTAAATTATAATTTATACATGTTTTAAATCAATAAATTTTTACCATTACCTAGATTATGACATAAAAAATAGTAAAATTCATCCAAAAATATCCATGTGTGCTTTGATTAATTCCAATTTTCGGAACTTAGTGAAAAAAAATAGTTCATTGACATTGAACTACATAATTTGGTAATCCTCCAAAGCCAACCAGGGATAAAGCCTTGTTGCCAATAAATCATCCATAGCCCTAACAAGGTTATCTTTATAATTCCCCCAAACATAGCTCTACTGCCAGTTAGGTGTCTATAGCCTTGATAGAGATATTTGGATAGCCTAAAGAGTTGATTTTTTTTTTGTATCTATGTTTTGATATTTCATCGACAACTCATTTTTCTTGTTGATATTTCATTGATAGCTCATTTCAACTTGCAAGCAATGAATCCTGCTATTAGGTTGGGAATTATAGTGGTAGCGAATGTTATCTTTTTTATTTTTCATTCAATGCAAATCCCTTCATCAGTTCACTACTTCTCAAAAACTCATTTAATAATTCCATGTTGATGTGTATTTCTGGCTAAAATTTACCACTTTTATGCAAAATCCTAGCTAACTACAACTCGCTATATGTCAAAAGATATGCATAAATTAAAATTTAACAAAAAACAACATAATCACTAAATTTAAATCTAAATTTAAAACCATTAGTTACCACCCTTCCAATTAAATTTTATGGCAACTACTAAATACTCAGCTAGCAATTCCAATTTGATGATGCTACACCATATTAATGGATCAAGAATTTCATGATGACACTTAAACATGATCACACTATTCTACAATAAATTTGCATGCCTCAATGCACACATATCATTTCTTTCAAATTTCCAGGTGATGACATGTACTTCCTTATCAGCTTCATTTTCCTTTCGACTTTACACACATGGGCACCTTCATGATTAGTATGGCTTAATAAAAACACAATGAAATGACCACCATTAATTTCAAACTCTTTAACTTGCTTGATCCGTAATCTTCGTATTGGTTGAACTTGAAGCAAATTGTCACCAATTTTGTGTAAAAATTATTTTGATTTAACATTCCACTCCAGAGAAACTCATTCGATTGCCACCTTGCTTACGACTTCCAAGACTTTGATCCAGGCAACTATGTACCACAAACTCTTCACATTTTTTTATAAATTCAGTATTTCTCTCAAATTCTTTAGACTTTTTCTTTGCCTTCTTTTTATCATTTTACATTTTCTGCTCTGCTAGTGTTTGCTTGCTTCCAGGTCACGGATACTCCAATTTTCTTGACTTTCTCTCACTGCCAGAATTTTTTCTTGGGTCATTTCACAATTCAAAGGCTTGAAAAGGTTTTCTTCATTTGGACTACTAGTTTCACTATGCCAAATTTTTCCTTAGTCCTTGGGGAAAAATATGTGGAATCAATAGCTTACTACCAGTTTTATTCTGACTTGGCTTCTCACTTTGTAGCATTGCTCCTAGACATTGGGCTTCCTATTGAATATGTTCGCTTAGCTGTGAATTGGATAGTGTGGCCTAAATATTTGGAGAAACTAGATACTATTCTATTTGTTCCACATCCGACCATTGGAATCCCTTCCATGGATGATATTCCTCAATTCTTGGAACATGGGGAAGTAGTTCCACTTTGGCCATTCCTGACTGACCTCCATACTCCTAACTTTGAAGTTCACCTAGAAATTTCCTACATAGGGTATTTAGCCTTGATGGATGAGGCATCCCAAATTGACTAAATGGCTACCCCTATCTGTAGCTCAACTCCCTCTTTTTTCTTTTTTGATCCTCTTTTACAACAAGAATTTTGATACTTCTATGTATTTATGTGATATACACATATATATAACTTTGTCTTACATTTTAAAGTGTGTATTTACTATGTGTGGTTTTATCATTTTTTCATTTCACAACATAATGTTACAAATGTTTGAATTATCTCTCATGTGTATGATAAGTTAAGCAGAATTTGCTAATGCAAAATGGCCAAATAGAAAATAAAATAAAATGAAAATAAAAGAAAAAATCCTATAAAATCAAACCAACCCTATCTAACCAAAACTCTAATCTAACAAATGACTAACCCTAATAAAATAATTTGTTTTGAGTTCAATAACTATTTCCATTATTGTTTTGGTATGAATTAATAGGTTTATCCTTGAATTCACTGGAATAAATTTCAAATGTCCTACTGTAACAATGAATTTATTTAAGTCTTCTATGTTTAACAAATGTAAATTAAAAGGCATACTTACCAATAATTTGGCTCATATGTATGAAAACAACCTCATTAAAGGTCAATTGCACACACTTTCACTGATTCGTCAATACTCTACCTTCTTTCAACCCTGGTTCATGGTTTTCCTCTTTACTTTGTTCAGTTCCATGGATGGTTGCATCCATTTCTTGATTTTCTTCTCCTCTAAAATTTTTCTTAAATTTGGCCCTATCTTCAACTTGAAAATTGTTAGACCCAGTGATATCACAATCTATATTGTTATTAGAGAGAGAAAGTAAAAAATTGATACTTTATATCTTGCATAAAATCAAGAAAATTTCCTTTTTTAACTTGTGAATTTTTAGTTTGAAACGAAAAACACATGTCTCCCACTCAATTTTCTCGCTCCTTCTTTTTACTTAGGTTTTCCATGTATAATGAGAATGATGACTCATTGATGTCATTTCCTCATTTTTAGTGTAATATTTCTGAGTCTAGGCATTTTTTCCCATCTTCCTGCAAAACCTTAAGATTTTCTTCATAACAATTGTAGTTGTTAAACTATTTTAATGTGTATTGATTTTTTAACATTTTCAATTCCACTAGGGTTATACTCTCTTTCAAGATTCAAAATATTTCTCATTAACAGTCTCTTTCGTCTAGCAGTTAAAACTTTTTATGTTAATGGAATGACCTTATACATAGCCAAACTTACCCTAGTTAAAAAAAAATCACAATCAAGTTTACTGTGATCAATTGTATCATGAATTCTACATTCAGTGACTCTACCAAAGGTGAATAAACTCAAAGGATGTAACCTTTGGTTAATAATTTTTTGTAGTTTTTCAACTTCCATTTTAAAAATACCAGCTTGCCTTAGACTTTCACCTTACAAGCTCTCTTTTAAACTCAGAACCAATACAGATTCCTAAACAAAACATAGAGATAAAGTTATAAATAAAAACAAGAGGCCCTCCTTCTAGTACCAGTTCTTGTTGAAGATGGTGTCACTTATAGCAACAATACAGATAAAATCCTCACAAGAAAACCATGAAGAACCTATCTTTACTTGAAAGACTGAACCTAGGCAACCTAAGGTGTCTGTGTAATAGGAAAATATTGACCTAGCTTAATCCCAAGGCTTTGGTAGTTAGGTCTTGACCATACTAGGTTCGCTTTAGGGTATTATGTGATATTATTGTTAATCTCAAGTGGCCTCTGGTCATCTCTAGTTTCATTAAGAAACATATGCATTAGATAAAAGATTTCCAATTCAATCATAAAATAATCCCATGAAATCAAAAGATTTACAATAATATTTCATCAACATCAACAATTTTGCTATCACTTAAGTAGATTTAGCTTTAGGCATTTAGCAATTTCATAGAAACAAAATATTTTCAATAAATTTCCATTCATTCATCTATTTTTTTGGTTCATTTTCTAAAATTTAAACATCTAATCTAAAGTAAAGCATTAAAAATACTGAAAAAATAAAATTTCTCCTAGTTATTCTCCATGCATGCCCCAAGATTTAATCAAATCAAAGAAAACTTCTTTGTACTTCACCATATTATTTCACAGCTAAGCATAAAATAATGTGAGATTTTAAAGAGAGGGATTTTAGTTTGGACACCGAGTAGGTTCTATATGCACCCTTAAATGACACAACATATAGTCTTGTTCGACTAAACTAAAAAAACCATCTACAAAAGATACATGAGATAGGTAGCTATCAAATTGGCTTTGATATTGATTAAGTTCTATGTGCATACAATTTTTTAGTCTGGAATGATTCAGAAAATAGGAAAAAAGAACAAAACTTAAAGAAGTTTTTTCTCTTCTGACATCCACAAATTCTAAAGTTAAATTAAAAAAGAGTATCCCATGGCCTTTTATAGAAGTAAGACACAGGTAGGATAAGACAAATACATGAGAGGAAATCCAAGGGATGAATCACATCAAGGAACATGGAATGTGGTGACTGGTAAGAGAATTGCAATTAAGTCAACAAAGATCAACCTCCATCTGCACATTGAAGTCCTTCAAGTTTTTGATCTTTTTTATTAATTTCACTAGGAAAATAACTTGAATCGGGATAGTGTGTAGGAACTTTCTCATATATTCAAAATGATTTCTTTATCATCTTGTTTCTACACTTTGATTTTGCCTCAAGCTTTCTACTCTTGGAAATGAGCTTCCTTGGAGGTTAGCACTTTCTATTGCCATTTATGAAATACCAAGATCCTTGGTATTTTGATGGATTCAAGCCCCTCTACATATAACTTCTTAGAATATGTAGCCTGATCTGGATATGATTCTATCCATGATCAAATTTTCCTGACCGTCCGTACTCAAACTATACATTGCAATATACTTCTCCTACAATCATAAATTTCACCTAGTAAATCTCTTTTTTTTTTTTTAAATTATAAAATCTCATGTAAATAAAACCATCATTAATTCATTATCATATAAATCCATCATAAATAACACACTTTTGAGCAAATCTTGTATTCTTGCATAATTATCCTTTTATACCAAGTTACTGAACTAGAAAACTTCTTAGATAACCTTAAAATTTTAAAACTTTGCTTTGCACCTATACCTAGTACCCATTATCTGATATTCAACTTTACCCATGATTTTCCCAGAATTCAATCTTATCAGAACTTCCATTTTAACTAGACCTTGACTCTCATACCAGAATATTTTGCTTTACCTTTTACATTACCTTCACAATTCTAACATTCTCAGTTCTCGGTACTCGGTACTCATAACACTTGGATTATGAAGTACTCTTCCAAAAAAGTTTTATCTTTGCTTTTCACTTTTGGTGACTTTTCCATCTAGCCAGCACCTACCATAAGCGTTAGTTTTCACTTGGGGTCCCCAAGTCTTATAGTATTGGGGCATGTTGTGAGACCACACAACAATACCTAGTCCTCAGTAGTTTCTTGGCCAAGGTCATACCACTTGAGTGTGAACCACAAATACCATTGTGTACCTCTGTTAAGGCAATCAAAGCTTCCTTGGATTAAGGTATCATAATAAGGTTCCTTCAATACTCCTACAATAGAGGGTGTCACCTAAGATGGCAAAGCAGGATGACTTCTTAATAAAGGTTTTCTTGAAATTTGGGGTCATGTTGACAGGGAGGACTCCTATTTTGAAGTAGGTGAATATATCATGGTACCAAGGATCACTAGGACCAATGATTTCACATATGAACTCAAATTCATCTACCTCAAAAGCTAGTATGAGAAGCTACTCTACAAGGAATTCATATTTATGGGCATTCCTTGGGATATCTAGCAATGATCCAATCGTAGCCATAACATCAACTGTCTGTTATTTACCCTCGGTATCTTCTCAAATGTTATGTCAATGAAAAACTCCTTGAAATCCTCTACCATATTTTTCTATGGGCTAAGTTTGTCTTCCATATTTTGATATTTATCATTGACTTGATTGATAACCAGTTGTGAATCCCCATAGACCTTAAGTGCCATGATTTTCCATTGTACTACAATTCAAAGTTCTATGACAAGAGCTTTGTACTCCACAATGTTATTGGTGCAAGGGAAAGACAAGCTGTATGATTTTGGGATATATTCCCCTTGTGGTGTGATGAAAAGGATACCTACTCCTAAACCATGTTGTGTGTAGGATGTGTTGAAGTATACTTTCTAATGGTCTATAACATTTAGGAGGAAGATAAACACATCTAGAAACTTTAATACTAGTGGGTTTTTTGCATATATGGGAGCCTCAACTAATTGATTTGCAATTGCCTTCCTTTGATAGCTTTCTGCTCTACATATTCAATTGCATACTCTATCAAGATTATGAGCCACTCAGTCATTCATCTTGTGAGTATTTCCTTAGAAAGCAGATACTTTAGGGGATCTATCTTGGTGATGAGCTTAATTTGATGAGAAAGCATGTAGTGTCTAAAATTTTGCAAGGAAAACACTACTGCAAGACAAGCCTTATCAATAAGTGTGTAGTCGAGATCATGTCCTACTAAGGTTCTACTAATGTAGTAGATAGCTCTTTCTTTCCCTATTTTATCATGTTGAGCCAAAAGAGCATCAAGAGCTATTGTTGTAGCTGAAACATAGAGGATCAATGGTTTGTTATGGATTGGTGGCATGAGGATTGGTGATGTTAGCATGTATTCCTTGATTTGATTAAATTTGTTATCATATGTCTCATCCCATTTATAGGTTACTCCCTTGTGGAGTAGATAAGAATAGGGGACATTTTTATCGTCTAGCTATGATATGAATCTTCTGATTGATTGAAGTCTTCCCTACAAGCCTCTTAGCTATTTCAGTGTCCATGGGGCCTCCATGTCTAATATTTCCTTGACATTTTTTGGATCTATCACTATTCCCCTCATCAACATAATATATCCCAAGATCTTTCTTGAAGTTATGCCAAAGACACATTTCTTGGGATTGATTCATAACTTATATTCTTCCAGTTTGTCAAAGGTTGGGCCTAGTGTTGCTATGTGGTCTTGGAATTTCCTTGATTTGATGAGGATATCATCCAAATAGTCTTCCACAATCTTGTGGACCATGTCATGAAAGATCAAAGTCATCCCTTTGATATGTAGCCCCGACATTCTTAAGCCAAAATGGCATCATATTCCAATAGTAGGTGCCCCATGGACAAGTGAAGGTTGTTTTATGTTAGTCATCCTTTGCAATCATAATCTAGTTGTATCCTAAAAATATATCCATCAATGATAGAATTTCATTCCCCGCTATCAGATCTACAATCATATCTATGTTGGGGAGTGGAAAATGATCCTTAGGACATACTTTATTCAGGTCTCTAAATTCGATGTAGATTTGGATGCCCCTAGTGAGCTTGGAAACAAGTACAAGGTTGGAAACCCATTTTGGATAATCAATGGGTCAGATGAATCCTACATCAAGGATTTTTTGTAGCTCAAGTTTGACCAATAAGGTGATTTGCAGATGCATTTTTCTCAATTTTTTTCTCATAAGGTTTTTCCTTAGGATACACTACTAGATGATGGACCACTACTTCTAGATCAAGGCCTGGTATGTCAGTATATGTCCATGAAAATTCCACTTTCCTTTTCTTTCATTTAGAAATGCTACTAGATTTCCTTTCTCCTCAATCAAAAGTGACTCAGTGTAGAAGGTGATATGCAAGGTCTCTTCAGTTTCCAAATTCATTGGGTTACACTTTTTTGCTAAGACTATTGATTTGTCTTGATGGACGGAACTAAGGGGAAGATTGAATCCCTCATCCTTTGGAACCTTAGAGATATTTTCACAATTAGATACATCCTTTTTTTTTACTATTTTTGGATCAGAAAGTGCCATAGTGTGGTTTTCACTTAAAGATCAAGACATTACTCATAGATTTTCAATTTTGTGACTAAGAGATTCAATCTTTTCCCCGTAGTATGCGTATGTATCGAACTTGATGTCAAACCTTGCTTTGTGATCTCCGTATGGTAGATTATCCCTTAGTCCCATAAATTCTAAGAGAGTCTCATCATTTTTTAATGTATCTAAGATCATTGGGCCTCATTGGTCATAGTTGATGAGTTGGGGGTAAATGAGCTTTACCTTAGTGACTTGGTTACTTGACTCAAATGAAATGGTGGTGATCATGAAGACATTTTAATCCTCATTGTAAAGATCAGTTATATTGAAAGTATAGATATCAAGGTGTAGGCCAATGGATAATGGTAACTAAGGAGAATCTTTGACTTCTTTAATAGGGGTACACTTTCCAATAATGGTTATCTTCATATGGGTACATCCAAGGCCAAGATTCTTAAGGAACTTCTTAGGAATGATGGGTTCTAACAGCCAGTTGTCATTTTTCTTGATCTTTTCATTTTTGTTGTAGCCCTAGCTAAATATTAACTATAGACCTTTGTTGTTGTCCTCCATTGGAAGAATAAGGATGGATCTTTCATCTTGATACAATAAGCTTGATATATCCTTTTTTTCCATGACCTCCTTGTTTAGGTCTCCCCACTTTTTGAATGTGGTAGGTTTTGATTTGAAGGTCTACGATGTTGTGTCAATTGGCTACAATTTTGCATGATATTTAGGAGATTGAGGTAACTCTCCTACCATAAAGGAAGTCTTCTTCAATTTATAGTCCCCACAACCATTATCTTGGATTATAGCCTTAATTTATAGGAGATTCAAGATGGTAGGTGTCTTTGTCTTAGATGTGGAGGCCAAAGTGAAGGGATCAACATTCAGAGATGTGGGTCCCACATAAATTTTTGGAACTTGGGGGATCTTGTAACATTTGGCTTCCAGATTCTTGCAATAATATAAAGGTTCAAGTTCGCCATGCACCATGACTTCTTGATTTTGATAAGATAATTTTACACATTGGTGGAATGTATATGTGATAGCCTGCAACCCATGGATCCATGGATTCCCCAAGAAAATATTGTAGGGAAGCTCAAGGTCAAGGACCTGGCAAGTGGTTTCCATGATTGTTGGTCTAACTTGGATGGGAGTTGAATGGTTCCTTGGGACACCCACTCTTGTTCATCATAGGCCCTGATGGTGATACCTTTTCCCTTTTCAATGACATCCTCTAAAAATCCTAGATTCTGGATTAGATATAATTATAAATATTTAAGCCCGCACCACCATCCACCAAAACTCATTTGAATTTATTCTTATGGAACAAGAACTCAAGATGGAGCACGTGGTTTTGTTATGGCTAGGTCGAAAGGGATTTCTCAAAAAATGTAAGGATATCTGGTGTAGTAATGTTTCTAACCATAGCTTGAATGCTCAAGGGAATTGAAGATTCGGCAAAGGCTTTCTCTAGGATGTCCCTATGTGTAGGCGACATTTTAAACAACTCCATGATGGACATTTGGGCCAGAGTCTTTTTCAGATATTCCAAGATGTTATAACCATTAGGGTTTGATTTTATATTAGTAGGTGATTCCTAGGTGGTGGTGATAATCCCAGGATAGAAATCTTGCCTCTGCGTGTGGTGACTCCACACTCAACTCTAGGTCGTTTGATGTTGAAAACCATTAAAAACTCATACAATGATGCTATGAAATAGTCATAGATATGTTTTACATTGGTTTACTTGTTTCCTTTTCCATTGTTGTTCCCTTTGTCATGATCCAACATTGGATTCGTGTATATATTGAGATTTTGATTTCTTGTTGGTTGCTCAATGGTTATGACTTTAATTATCATCGATGAGTTCTTGTATAATATTTTTGAGTTTCATACAACTAGTTGTTGTGCATCCCTTGATCTTGTAAAAATCACAAAGGTTCTTCTCATTATACT